>JAKELL010000159.1:0-109337 GCA_021524915.1 Lactarius akahatsu | reverse complement strand
TCCAGAGATTTTGATAGGGTCCATGCGAATCACCCCCTTCTTAATGATTACCCCCAGGTAATCGAGGGTGTCTGAATGGAATGTGCATTTGTCCAGTTTGAGGTAAAGGTCATTTTGTTCTAGTAGGTCTAGGATGTCGTGGATGGCTTCCGTATGTGCTTCCTTTGTCGTGGCCGTGGCTACTTCCTTGTCATCCATATATACCCGAATGATAGTTCCTTTCTTCTCGTGGTGTTCGATAAGCGGTGCGAAGATCCAGTTCATCATAGCTTGGAAAGTTGCCGGTGCGTTTGTCGTCCCAAAGTACATTACCAGGGGTTCGAAGAACCCTCGTTTGGTCTTGAATGCCGCTTTATGTTCGTCGCCGGGTTTGATTCTGATGTTGGTATATCCCCATCGGATGTCGAATTTTGAGAATATCCACCCCCCGCTGAGATCTGCGATCAGCTGGGGTATGAGCGGTAGGGGGTATTGGTTGCGTATGGTCCATGAATTGAGCTCTCTGTAGTCCTGCACCGGGCGTAGTTTTCCGTCCTTCTTTTTGACGAAGAAGAAAGGGGCTGCGTACTGTGATTTAGATGGTCGAATGTATCCTTTTGCCAATTGTTCGTCCAAAAACTCCTCTAGTGCTTTGTCCTCCGTTTGATTGAGCGGGTAGACTTTGCAGTTAATGTGGTCCGGGGCATTTGGTTTGAGGTCGATGGCGTGATCCCATGGTCTGGATGGTGGGAATCTATGGGATTCCTCCTCGCTGAATACTTTTGCGTGTCTTTTGTATTCCTCGGGTGGCTCCTTCTTTTCCGTTATTTCGTGTGCCGCGATCGCCAGGTCGGTTGCCATTGTCCGTAAGTGTACCGGGGTTGTTTCTTCTAGTTCTTCGAAGGCTTGCATTCGTTCGTCGTCCTGCATCTTTGTGATGATGCTTCGAAGTTCTGCCTGGACTGTTGTTTGGGTCGGTGGTTTGTTAGGGTTTGTGGTTCGTATGATGATGGGGTATTGTTTTGTATCCATGGTGGCAGTAGCCCACTGTATCCGTGGTTGGAATGTTGCTAGCCAGGGATATCCGAGGATAATGTCTTCCCCTCCTACGTTGGTGATTAGGAACTGGATGGTTTTAAGTTTTCCATCAGTTTGTATGTTTAAATCGACGTAATGGGTGATTTTTCCCCCTTTGTTGTGCGTTCCGTCGATGTTCCATATGTTGCGCGGATTTGGTAGTTCCTTGGTTCCCAGATGCATCCTTCTGGCGAAGTCTGGGTGTATGAAGTTGTGGGTGGCTCCGGAGTCCACCAATGCTTTCTTGTCGGCCATGAAGTAACTTGTGCGAATCGAAACTGGAACGTGCATAGATCGATAGTGCGTAATAAACGTTGAGTTACAATTTAAAGCCCTCACCCAGGCCGTTGGGTTCAGGCGCTCGGAAAATCCTGCCTCCCCATCATTTCCCTCATAAACATCCCCCTTTGTTCCTCCGGCAGTGCCACGACTTGAGTCAGCAGATCGCCTACTTGAGCGTTGACGGTGCTTCTGTTGCCTTGGACTGGTTCGTCCAAGTCGATAAGAGGTTCCTCCACTACACTTTGCGGTGCGGTGGGGACTTCTTCGATGTATGCGCTTCTTCCTCGCGCCCTTCGTGGCTGGTTGCAGTCTCGTGAGAAGTGTCCCTTCTGGTTACAGTTGTAGCAGGTTACGTCCCTTATATTCAGGACTCCGCGTCCTCCTCCCCTACGTTGCATGAATCCGCCTCTTGGTGGAAATGGAGGTCTTCCTCCTGGGGTCCAGTCTCTCGGATCCTCTGGATGGTTCCTGTTGACGTCGCCGATTTCCGCGACTCTTGCCCTGATTCTTCCAGGGGTGGTATCCATAGCGTCTGGGTGGTTGCGGTATTGCTGCCACCCTTGTTGGTTTCCTTGTCGTTGCGGAGGTTGGAACCGGAGCGGTTGGTTTGGACGAGGTCGTTGTGTTGCTTGTGGCTGCCTTCCAAAGCCGGTCTCCCTGGCTTTTATGTGCAGGTACCTCTTCTGCTGTTCGATGAGCGCGCTTTTCCATTGGGAGTAGCTGCGCGGGTTGTGGAATTGGTAGGCGTTTTGGTATAGCTTATGGGGGACACCCCTGGTGAACTTGTCGAGAACGAGTGGTTCATCCAACCGGTAGTCAGCCTGTCGGACCAGCTTTTCGAATTTAGTGACGTAGCTGTCAATGTCCTCGTTCATCATCCTAAACCCTTTGTCGAGTTCTACCCTTGCGCGGTCCTTTTCTAGGTTGTCGCGGAATTGTCCTTTGAACGCAAGTTCTACTCCTGCCCAGAGCCATGGGTCGTTTCTGTTAGCTTGGGCGTCGAGCCATTTGGCTGTTTCCGTTGCCCATTCGTTGACAAGTGGTCCTTGGATGTAGGTGAGGAACAACATCGCCTTGATGTAAGGGATTTTGAGGCTTTTGTTGGCAGCGTTGACTCCTGCGAATCGGTTCCATTGGGCGAGGAAGGCTTCTGCTTCGTCACGATTCCTGGTGAAGATTTTGGGTTCTTTCCCGATGAATTTGTCGGTATCGGGCATTGCAAATGCTGGTATGTCCGCTTGGTTGTCTTGTGGGTTGTCGTCTGGGTCGCCCCCGGGTGGTGCTCCTCCTCCTCCGCCGGGTGGTTCTCCGGGAAGTTGTTGGTACCCCCCGATATCTTTGCCTAACAGAGCTGTTCGGGCTGCGGCCATGGTTGGGATAGTTGCGGACATGTCAGTAGGAATTAGTTCGGCAATTTGTTTCAGTTGTTCCTCCTCTTGTTCGTCTCTGATGACGATTTCTTCTGGGTTACTTCTGATCAATGGTGATGGTGCGGGTGTCTTAGGTGTTGGGGATCTGATGGGTTCTTCGTCCTCTCCGTCGATTGTTCCCCACTGGTCTCTGGTGACGACTTCTGATTGTTTGATATCTAGGTTGAGGATCGAGCTTGCTGGTCTAGTGGCTTGGAGTTTTTCCCTTCCAGCGTCCCAACGAACTTCTACCCAGCAGTGGTTGTCGAAGTTGAATTCTACTGGGATGAGTTGCGAATTATTTTGTCGATCGAAATAGTAAGTGACGTAGCCTGGTGTCTCTGCGTCGTCTTTCCAAAATGCAGATCCCAAGTATCTTTTTGGGACGTTGCGATCTCCTCTTCTGTCGATGTAGTAGGGTCTGAACGGAACCCAAAGTTCTTTGGTTGTAGGATTGGCCACGGTGGGATCTTGGTCTTAATGTTACGTCTACCACGGACGTTTGCCTGACTTAGGCTTCTTGTTTGGTGGCGATCCGTACACGTCGATAGTTGTGATTGGCAAAGGTGTCTGCGTAGAATGCTGGATGGGGCTGGAGGCTTTCGTCCCGTCCAAAGTATGCGTGAAGGTCCTCGAGTTGTGGTACTCCTGCCGGGACGTGATCGATGTACTGAGCGTTAGTCCACGTAGCGCTGTCGATGATGTAGAAGGAGTGATAAGGGGACGCTACTCGATCGTTGCGATAGAGGAAGACTTGATATGCTGCTGTGTCGGCGGGATATTCCACTGATCCGCGAAGGGACAGTCAAAGGGTAAGTCACGGGGATCCCTGGTCTTAGGGGGATATGCCGGACACTCACTTAAGAGGGGAGACCTCTTAGTAAAGACGAGTAGATGGTAGTGGTATTGGAAGAAGACCAAGATACCGTTCTTGGTCTTCGCACTGGTCTACTTATACAGTTACGCGCGGGCTTTGAAGCGCCGCTTGAATACTAACTAGCCAATAGCGTAAGTACCGTGAACCCTAGTACAGCTATCCTAGTTATGAGTCACTACGAGTCATTCCGAGATCCGATCCGTTATCGTACAATCACATGTGCCGGAGCTTACCCGGCTGACTGATCCTACAAGTCCATGACGATATTCTGCTGACGGCGATGTCATAGTCGACGCGTCAGTGTCCACTTCCCGGCCCGAGGCGCTGATCAATCCGAATCGTGACAAAGAAGTACTAGCCAATAGCATAAGTAGAGTAAACCCTAGTACAGCTATCCTAGTGTGAGTCACTACAAGTCATTCCGAGATCCATTCCGTATTGTACAATCACATGTGCTGGAGCTTACCTGGCTGACTGATCCTACAAGTCCATGACAATATACTGCTGACGAGAGTGTCATAGCTCGTACATCAGTGTTTCATGATCCAAGCCTTGATCAACTATCGAGGTGATTGTGTTCAATGGACAAGATGCGCCTGGGCTCGATACCAGATGGCAAAGGCAAGGATGACATAAGACGACTTGCGATGTGCAAGCGAATAGACAAAGATTGGATTTCAGAGGATGGAAAACAAGACTGGAATGAGGGAATACAAGCTACCCTACTGGCTCTTTTATACAGTACAAAGTCCCTATTTTTCTGTATTTTTCTATGGTTTTCTCTGGAATGCGCAGTCTCTCAGTCTCAAGGATCACATCATCAGTCGTATTGTCAGTAGCATGCAATTGTATCGTAAGTAGAACATTCCGGAATAGAAACAGAAACTTCCAAAGCATGAGAACGTAGAAGAATCTTGAAACATGAAAAGGGGAAGCGAGAAATGGAACATTCTGTACAGAATCTGAGATCAATGGCACGATCTGGTGATCGTGACACAGTATCCACTTCCTGGGCCGAAGCGCCAATCGATCCAAAACATAACAATCAGCACACTTCACCCCACACCTTGAAGACTACGACTCCTATACACCTCATCAAGGAGTAGAAGTGCTTCTAGGTGACAACTCTCTGCTCAAGAGCATTGGTACTGGTATGGTTACAATCAGAACCAACAGACGCTATGACCTCAAAATATCAAATGTGCTACACCTCCCCAATATGCATTCATGTATACTATCCACGCCTGCCCTAACAGAAAAAGGCGCCATCATCAGTTTTGACTCCACATCTTTTTCTATAAATTTCAATGGAGAGACCATAGTGGAAGGACACAAGGCTACAGGCCTATACTGGCTTGACAGACATTACATGAACCTATGTTGGAACGAGATAAGTATGTAAGGACCTTATCTATAGCAGTTACGACATTACAGTAGTATGTTCTCCTATTATGGTAGTCAGGATACATACTATAACTGGTGCAATACACCCTCTGAGTGAGAGAAGCCCTATGGCTATCTTGAAGTGGTAGTTTACATCGGGCGTGTGTAAAAATGCAATATTGTGGATGCCTGTACTCATCACTTTTACGCAAATGGTCAGGGTAGGACCATAGAGTATAAAAACCCTCCCATGGGAAGGGAGGCAAATAGGACATTCACTCTCTTCTGTTGAAGCGCAGAACTAATGAGCGAAGGGTCAATAGCGTGGAGCTAGTAAGGACAAGTTAACTTCAGAGGTGAAGGGAACTCTATTACAGCTGCATACCTAGTAAGGACAAGTTACTATAAAGGAACACCTCATGAGTAAAGGTATGGTAGGAGAAGTAAAGAGAAAGGGGACTTACACTTCAGAGGTGAAGGGAACTCTGAAGTGTAGAGGCGAAAATAGCAGTCCTTATATACAGGACACTTAGCTAAGAATGGTCTGTGCACACAGGTGATCCAAACACAATACAGGTGGTCTGTGCGCCAGAGGGAGAAATGCCATTGGAGGGCAGAGAACAATAGCTGCCTAAAGCAGACAATACCGGTATCTTAACAATGAAGAACAATAAGAGCCACATATGACTCTGACAATAAAGATAAACAAAAGCGGTCTGTAAGAGTCCAGCCAAGTCCAAATTAGTCCATAAGGGACAGATACCGTATTTAGTGTATGGGATGACTCAATCATATCCCACGAGACATGTGACATAGGTCACGTCTCAACATCTTCTTCACTTGCACACCCTCTCCACTCTACAGTCTCTCAGCCTACTAAAAGGTGAGAACTCCATTCCTGTTTGCTGTGTGCATTGCTGTGCAACAACCTAGTCTGAGCACCTGCATCTGCTAGCCTTGATGTCTGGCATCAGCACATGGGACATATGTCCAAAGATGCGCTCAAAAGGTATTGTAATGTTCCACCGGACGTTCTTCTTGTACTGCGGACAAGGCTACCGAAGCGACCAAACGATCACCGAGATATGTCAAAGTCACATACTCGATCAACTACTAGCTCGTGGACGAGATGTAGTAGAGTGGCCCAAAGGATGCAAAGGGGGAAATAGATGAGAAGGCAAGAGAAGTAGATGGCGAGCACACCCGTGGTGGCTAGGGATGAAGGGGGATAGAGCAGATAAAGAAGGGACAGTGGCAGGACAGCACACACAGCTAAGGACAAGGAAATCTCCAGGTATGGCTCAAAAGACAACGTCAATTGATTACAGCCAACAGCCTATACAGCTACTAGAGCAGGCACTGGGTGGATAATCCAAGAAGTCAAGCTTTGGTCTTCAGCGACCACAAGCCAGAGCCTATATACTACTCCAAGGAGGTTTGAACCCCAGCTTGGAACTCCAAAACCCTAATGTCCGGATCCTAGGAATGAGTCACAACAAGTCAGAGATAATCAGAAGCCAATGGCATAAGGCCCTCATGGCATGAGTCAGAGATAAGGAATCCGCAGTCGTATGGGCGCAACACTGCATGCAAAGCAGAGTTTTCCAACCAATAAAACCCTTAGAAAACCCTAAAAAAACCCTTGATAAGTGGTTATGTTTAACACTCCATAGGGTTTCTATGGGTTTTATTGGTCTGAAAACCCTGCTTTGCACACAGTGCAATCACAAACCAATCAGAACGTAAGAAGCATATGGTACACATCAGAAACCAGGCACAATCGATCAACACGTACGAGTCATCAAACATGAGGCGGTTGAGACCAGTCCAGGCACAAGCTCATCTGGACCCTTCTGGTGCGAGTCTAGCCAGGTCACGTGCCAGGGTCACGTGACGGGTGCTTGCATAAGATCACGTGATCTAATCCCAATAATCCTGAGGCCTTTGAGCAGTGCCCGGGTAGTATTGGTAGTCAGGTGACTTAGCTCGTTCTTGGGCATCTAAAGCCACAATCTTCATAACTTCAGCTTCCTCCTCCACCAAATCTGCATGTGATCGCTTCATGGCCATGTTCTGGGGTTGTACAGGGGGTGTCCGGGGGTCCATTATGGGCGAAACCATAACACTAGCACACCCCCCAACACCCACACCTGCTCCAGCAGACCAGACCATCTACCATACTCCACCTCCCCAGGCTCCCCCCCTACAAATACTGCCCCTACCCACCCTTGCACTCACTCTACAAGGCATGCTGCAGTAACCGCTCATATACTGGCCCCTAACTTCAATAGGGTGTTGCGCAGCGATGCACGCAGTGTACAGGTAGACCCTTACCTGTGTAGAGAGCTTAGACGAGGCTTAGAGTGAAGCAGAGGAAGCTCAGAGTGGGGTGGAGAGAGATGTGTATAGGTACTCACTCCTACAGTAGGATTTATATACTCTATGGTCCACCCATGTCCGTTTGGGGGAAAGTGATGAGTAGAGGCGTCCACAATATTGCGTTTTCAGTGTCGCCTAATGTCTAATCACCGGTGGACTTGGAATAATCCCTTAAGGGGATTCTGTACGTATACCGTATGACTAAATACTCCGAATTACATGTATAGCATAACTAATCGTACTGTCATTCCTACGTAATGAGCCTTATAGTAAGTATTACGGCTCAACATAGGGAAGTCTCCCCTCCTAGATCTACTCCCAGATCTCCAAGAAATGGATGACCAGTCTCGCCTACCCTACCAAGGTGGAGCACTAGGGTACGATTCACGAATCCTCGCTATGTCCAAGAGGAAGACGATGAATTCGTGCAAGGAAGCAGCAGGCTGGGAATGATGGACCTACTTAATGTGGCAGATGTAACGTTCCACCGGACGTTCCTTCTTGTACTACGGACAAGGCTTTCGGGACGACCCAACGATCACCGGGATATGCCGAAGTCACGTGCTCGATCTTGTACTAGCTCGATAACGAGGCGTAGTAGAGGAGCCCAGAGGATGCAGAGGGCGATGAAGAGAGCAAGTCGAAGTCGATATGACAGACTGGTCGGCAAGACAGCACAACCAAAGAAGAATGAGGCAGCACGTTCCTTGAACGGTGAGAGTAAAGCGGAAAGGAAAGGATAGGGGCCTCACGGCGATCCCTCAGCTAAGGACGATTCAAATAGATGTATAGGCACCAAGGGTAGCTATCAGCACACAACTGGCAGGACAGCGCAGAAGTGGCACTACAGTGGGTGGTATAATCCAAGAAGTCAAGCTTAGGTCTTCAGCGACCATAAGCCCCAGTCTATATACACGTCCAAGGAGGTTTGAACCCCAGCTTGGAACTCCGAAACCCTAATATCCGGATCCTAGGAATGAGTCACAAACGAGTCAGAGATAACAATCCACCAATGGCAGTAAGGTGCAAAGGTATGAGTCAGAGATAAAGATCCGCAGCTGTATGAGCGCTGCTTCCATCCAATCAGGACGCAAACGTGTACAATCCATCAGAATCAAGGCACAATCGATCAAGCACATACGAGTCATCACAAACACGAGGCAGTCGAGACCGGTCCAGGCACAAGCTCATCTGGACCCTTCTGGTGCGAGTCTAGCCAGGTCACGTGCCAGGGTCACGTGACGGGCGTTTGACGTAAGATCACGTGATCTACTCCCAGTATTCTTGAGCGAATCCGTGGTAGTTGGGAAAGTCACGTGACTTAGCTGGTTGTTGGGTAGTCCAAGCCCCATATCCCATAACTACAACCTCTTCTTCGGCTTCTTCAGCACGTGATCGCTTCACGGCAGTGTTCCGAGGTCGTCCAGGGGTGTTCGGGGGAACAGTTACGGGCGAAACCGTAACAGCAGAGGTACCTGGCTATAGGGACCCTCAGACCTTTAAACAGGCCATGGAGTCTGACCAAGCTGTTGATTGGCTTGAAGCATGCCAGTATAAACTGGATGCTCTCAACAAGCTTGATGTCTGGAGATTGGAACCCCTCCCTGCTGGAAGGAGGGTGGTTAAATGCAAATGGGTGTTCAAAAAGAAATCAGATGGCCGTTTTCATGCTAGGCTAGTGGCAAAAGGGTTCACCCAACTAGAGGGGGTGGACTTTGACAAAACATTCTCCCCAGTTGCCCGCTTCGAGTCTCTACGACTCCTTCTTGCATTGGCTTTGCTAGAAGACTGGCATATTCACCAGATGGATGTCAAATTGGCATTCCTTCATGGGGAACTGGAGGAAGAAATATATATGGAGCAACCCATTGGTTTCATCACAGCTGGCTCCAAGCACCTTGTGTGCCAATTGCAAAAGGCCCTCTATGGCCTCAAGCAAGCTTCTTGTGCATGGAATGTGCAATTCCATGGGGTCCTTTGTGACCTAGGCTTCACGCGAATGTACTCTGATGCAGGAGTATATGTGTATCATCTTCAAGAGGGGGGTGACACATTATTTGTGATCTTATATGTAGATGACATCACCATACTCAGGAGCTCCCTTCCAAAGATCAATGATCCGAAAGTCTCTCTATCAGACCGATATGAGATGACTGACCTTGGCAAAATCCAGTCTTATCTCGGTGTCAATATCACAAGAGATTGTGCAAACCACATCATGGAGATCAACCAATCAGATTACATCTGCAACATGGTTGAGTGTTTTGGAATGATAGATTCCAACCCAGTATATACCCCTCTTCCCTCTGGCACTGAGGCACACTTGATCAAATTCGATGATCAGGCCTCTACTTCTGAGATTAAGAAGTATCAACAGATAATTGGGTCTCTGCTATATGCACAGATTGGAAGCAGACCTGATATATCCTTCGCTGTTGCGCGCCTTAGTCAATTCGCTTCCAATCCCTCACCTCAGCACTTATGCCTAGCCAAGTATGTCCTGGCCTACCTAAACAGCACTAAGGACTTCGTGTTATGCTATGCTGGAGGGACTGACAGTGATGGAGCCGGCATTCATGGCTATTGTGACTCTTCCTGGGGAGATCAGGAAGAAAAGCACTCCACCTCTGGCTACGTCTTCTTGCTTGCCAATGGAGCCATTTCATGGTGCACCAGAAAGCAGAAGACCATTGCCCAGTCTACCACAGAAGCAGAGTACATGAGCCTCTCTGAGGCTTCCAACCAAGCTCAGTGGTACACTACCTTCCTAGGGGAACTAGGGTACGAGGTTACCTCCCCCATTCCCCTACACTGTGACAATAAGGGTGCTGTAGACTTAGCATTAAACCCTGTCACTGGAAGGCGGTCCAAACATATCCTGATCAAACACCATGTAGTCAGGGAGTACGTAGAAAATAAGGTCATACACCTAATTCGTACTCCCACAGGGGAAATGGTTGCAGATGGACTCACTAAGTCACTGCCCAGAGAACCCTTCGACAAAATGGTCACTGATCTAGGAATGGTGTAAGAAGGGTCACAAGAAATAACTTGTGTACACAGTCAATGGTCATCAATTCTTGGTTTATCAACAAGGACGTCACATTGTTCTAAAAAACACATCATGTTCTCTGATCTAAGAGAACTATGAAAGACCCTTCTTAGAGCCCTAAAGGAGTTGGACCTTCCCAACTCAATACAGAATCTAAAGACCTCCAAAAAGTAGTCCTCTATAGGATAATCATGGAGTGGATGTAGAAACTGTTGATAAGTGGCCTGAGCGCATCTAGCGGCTCAATGGACATGCAGATAACGGACTGCTCTAGATAAGATATATTGGACTTATGTAGATTAGATTATACTGTACATGATCTTTACAATCTCGGACTTTTCTTATCTATGACATCACTGTACAATGACATCATGGACTCCTCTGGACTCCCCTTGTGTTTCGTCCTTGTTGTCATGGACGCGTACATTATTTTCCTTATTTTTCTGTATTTTTACGGAATTATTTAGGGAAGATATAAAGGGCCAAAGTACAAGATATCGTTAGTCACATGCTGCCACCATGTGCACCTACAAGCACGTGATCCTGGGATAGTTGCCCCCTTAACGGGACAACCTAATCCGGTCACATTTATGTACGGACTCCCGTGATTGGTAGATAAGGAAGGAACATTCTAGATAGCTCTAGAACTCACTTAGTAGTTTACGCTTACTTGCTGTATTAGGTTTTACTCAGCAAGATAAGGCATCGCATCAGCGCTATGACAAGTGCATCAGTCAGCACAATAGATAGCGCTATTATTAGACACGACACGTCAGCTCCTGAGTCATGGAGTCTTACTATACACTTAGTAATAGTGTTTAGACTCAGTTCAAGCTCAGCCACAGTAGCGTATATAAACTCTCCTGTAGCATCCTGAGTGGAACCAACTTGTCCTCTTGGTTCTCCACTCAGGTGCACATTCCCTTGTACTCCTTATTCCTTACCAATCTAACTTGTCCTCTTGGTTCTCCACTCAGCTTACCACTGTGTGACATCGCGAGATTGTAGTTCTGTGTAAGGACTACCTCTGACCTTGCACGCTCCACAGTGACTGTAAGTTCGGCGCGTGATTTATCTCCGCGCTAGGCTTGAGTCCTGAAGGCCTGACAGTTCACCTCAACTATCTTTCAACTTGAGCTTAGCGTAGCGAGGTGTCATACCGCTACATTAGGACAAGTTCCTTATCACTCTCTTGAGCTCCACGCTCACCAGTTTTATCACTCTCTCTCTAGGTGGTTGATGACCATCAGTCCCTTGTGTTATCTACCTCACTCTTTGCCTGGGGAAGTCCGTAAGCAGAATCTGTGCATTTGTGGTACAACTGTAGTGTTCGTAAAACCGGCATACATTGTGCTTGCCTTTATTGGGTCTATCTGGTCATCAGTAGACGCCTCTGGGTACTGGCTGCAGAACTGGTCACCATGCCAGATAAGCTGCAGTTAGACATTGAGCCAGCCAGGCCTAGCCTGCGACAACTGTCACGATCGCGGGAAAGGACTCTTACTTACGGATATGACCACGTTAGTAAGTAGTAATGTGTCATGGACCTCACCATCAGTCAGCAGTTGTAGTATCACATGTTAAGTACTATGACTCATTCCTAGCAGTAGCGGTAGTAGGGTTCGAGCTACTTACGCTACTAGTCGTCTCGGATTCAAGGGGAGCTTTAAAGCGTCCTCCCATATGTATAAATAGTGGCTCGATAAGACCAAGATAAGCCATCTTGGTCTTCTTCAAATCACCACCCTCACTCATCTCTTCACGCGTGATTCACTTGTCTCCTCTGGGGCAAGTCGTCCTCATCGATTGTCGGATTACCTAGTGGCACGACTGGCCCTAGTGTACACTTAGATCACGTGCCTATAAACGCCGTGTATCCCGTAATCAGGTCACGTGACCTCGAAGGACTATTCTGCTAAGTCGTGAACGCCCTTTCGTGTCCAAGTCGGACTAACGCCCGTGGTGGCGTTACATTAAGACCAAGATCCCTCCATCGTGGCGTTCACAACTCGAGACCAGTGGAGAAATTTCCAAGCTTATTCCCTCGAGCGACGAGGAGACCGCAACGTACCAACACAATTCCTGGGAGCCGCTAGGTGGAGAGAATACCGAGGAGAGACAGGTTACTTCGTGGACTTCGCATCGGGGCCAACCCGATACCGCCCCGTTGAGTTCAATTTCGACAATTTGTGTTGGGTTGAGATTACTTGGAACCCTATAGACAACCGATACGACGCAGTACGACCCGCAGGAAGAAACTACAACTGCGATATCGACGCAAGGAACCTACCCACACGTGAAGAGTGGGGACGCATAGACGGACAACCCGAAGAAGAACCCAGCACGTCCGAACCAAGGACCCCCGCACCATCTGAGACGAGTGGAGACGACGAAGAAACGGACAACGAAGAAGAACCCGAAGTAGGGGAAATAATACAGACAGCTGAGTCCCTACGTATCAACGAACCCGAAAACATCGAAATACGCCCACCCGCAGACATGGCAACAGCAACAATCACCCAAGAAGACTTAGCCCTCGAAGAAGCCAGAAGAATCACCGAAGAAGCAGAATCCTACCTACGCCCTATCAACCCAACAACGGGACACCGCATGACCGCAGACGACGCGGCCATCTTCAGAGCAGTGGGACCAGACGTCCCCGACCCGCCACCAGGCGCAGGAGGACCCCCACCGCCCAGAAGACGTGGAGGACCCTTTGGTCAAGGACCACCAGGGGACGGACAACCGCCACAGAGAGGAAGACAACCTCAATTCGGAGGAGGAGGAGGAGGGGACCCCTTCGGAGGAGGACCACCACCCCCACCGCCGCCAGCAGCAGGGCCAGCGCCGGGAGCCCCACACGGATCAGACAAGTTAGTAGGAGAAACCCCGACCATATTTGATGGGAATCGAGATGAGTACGAATCATTCCTCACGCAATGGCACATATACTGGGGACAAAATTCAGAGGCGCCGATTATGACCAACGTCTACCGGCGATGCCTATTGTTCTTAGGCTTCATCAAAGGCCCACGAGTATCCAACTGGACGCTCGGATTTCTCCAGTGGCTCAACAACGAGTTACACCAAGGACGCAGCCGATATGACCCATTCCTATGGGACACCTTAACGGCGGGATTCTCCGACCGTTTCTCAAATGTACTCGAACAAGAGCAAGCACAGGCCACACTGGCGAAGGGATTCAAGATGATTGGCGACGATATTGACTCGTACGTCACAAATTTTGAACAGTTAGCACGGAAAGCTGATTATCGCCTCAACGACCGCCAAACCTTGGACCGATTCACGGCGGGACTTCCACGAGCCCTGTTCACAAAAATCTACGAACTAGACGACCCCCAAACCTTCAATGAATGGAAGGAAGCAGCACTCCGAAGGCAGAAGCAATACATTCACCTACGTGCACGCCTGGGGATCAACGCCACCCCACGCAACCTCCAGACGCCCAGACCTCAACAAAACCGAGGATACGCCCCACAGTGGGCACCACCCAGATTTCCACCACCACGCCACGACCCAAACGCTATGGACACATCGGCAGATCGGACTCGCGCACGCCTCGCAGAAGTAGGAGATCCGAACCGAAGCAACCCACGACCACTGTTCCCCCCACGAAATGGGCAGAATCGAGGAAGCGGACCACGCCGCGACATGAGGGAAGTGATCTGCTATAACTGCAATAATCCGGGCCACTTCTCACGAGACTGTACACGGCCCAGAAGGCCCAGACAACAATCCCAACCACGCGCAAGTACGAGTCGCAACACGGAAACCGACTACTACCAAGAACCCGCAACCGTACGCCGCACAGAAACCACGGCCGAAGAACAAGCCAAAGGGTGGATGGAAACACTGAGGGGGGCTAGTGACGAGGTCAAAGACCTCGTATTCAAAGATCTCTGGACCCAAGAGGGTTTTCAGGACGCCTGAACCCATCGGCCTGGGTGAGGGCAGTCAATTGTAATTCTGTAATCATGACTCGCTACCGTTCGCTCCGAATTCCAGTATCGATTCGTACAAATTACTCTATGGCCGACATTAAAGGGCTCGTCGACTCCGGAGCCACCGACAACTTTATAAGACCCGCATTCGCTAAACGCATGGGCCTTGGGCTACAAACCCTCGAAAAACCAAAGAAGATCTGGAACATCGATAACACAGAAAATAAAGCTGGGTCTATTACACACTTTATTGATCTAGACGTCCAGACCAATAACATCTCTAAGACCATGAGATTCCTCGTCACCGACATAGGAAACGAAGATCTCGTCCTTGGATATCCCTGGCTAGCGACCTACGAACCAACTATCAGCTGGGCACACGCCACCATCCACGAAAGGGCACTCCCAGTAGTGCTTCGCTCAATCAACCCCACAGAAGCGCAAACCACCATCGCCTGTACAATAACCCAAGACGAAGCCGAGGACATCGTCCGAGAACTCGAAGAGGAATGCCAGATACGTACCACAGCCACCGAACTAGCCATTGCAGCTAATCAAAACACCGTCATAGAAGCCCTCCCCGAACCATACCAACGGTTCGCAAAAATCTTCAGCGAAGAGGCGTCCCACCGTTTCCCACCCTCACGACCCTGGGACCACGCAATTGACTTCAAACCCGGCACACCCCCCAGCATCGACTGTAAAGTCTACCCGATGTCACAAGACGAAGATGGACAACTACGCGAATGGTTAGATGAACAACTCAAACTAGGGTACATCCGTCCATCGAAATCCCCTTATGCATCGTCGTTCTTCTTCATCAAAAAAAAGGATGGCAAGTTAAGACCCGTACAGGACTACCGAAGGATCAATGCCTGCACCGTGCGTAACCAATATCCACTACCCCTCATGTCAGAACTCATCAACGACCTGGGGAACGGACACATATTCACGAAACTTGATGTTCGCTGGGGGTACAACAACATACGCATCAAGGAAGGCGATGAATACAAGGCGGCATTTAAGACAAAATACGGCCTCTTCGAACCCCTCGTCATGTACTTCGGACTTACAAACTCACCGGCAACGTTCCAGAACATGATGAATGACATCCTAGGCGACACGATCCGAGTCTTTGCAGCAATGGGAACAATTATCCGAGTATACATGGACGACATTGGCATCGCTACCCTCGAACACGTAGGGCTTCAAGCGCATATAGATGCCGTCTGCGCCGTACTCCAAGTGGCACTCGACCACGACCTATACTTCAAACCGTCCAAATGCACATTCCACCAACCGCGAATGGATTACCTGGGGGTAATTCTTGAAAAGGGGGTGACTCGCATGGACCCCGTAAAAATCGCTGGCATACGCGACTGGCCCACACCCACGAAGGTACGAGATGTACGCTACTTTTTGGGCTTCTGCAATTTTTACCGCCTCTTCATTCGCGGCTTCGCCACATACGCACGAGCCCTCAACAAACTCACACGCAAGGACGCGGAGTGGACGTGGGGCAAAGACGAAGAAACGGCTTTCCAAACCCTCAAACGCCTAGTCACAAGCGAACCGGTACTCGCACACCCCACGCTAACAGACCAGTTCGAACTCGAAGTAGACGCATCGGGATACGCAACAGGCGCAGTACTCCTACAGAAGAAGCAAGACGGGAAAAGACATCCCCTCGGCTACTACTCGGCCACCCTAAACGAAGCGGAACGCAACTACGACATCTATGACCTGGAACTTCTAGCGATTGTCAAGGCACTACGACACTGGAGACCGTTCCTGGCAGGCTCACCGCACAAGATCAAAATCTTCTCCGACCACCTCAACCTTACACACTGGAAGACACCGCAGAAGATAAGTCGCCGAGTAGCCCGAGAAGTCCTAGAACTCATGGAATATGACTTCGAGATCCACCACATCAAAGGGACTAACAACAAACGCGCAGATGCTCTGTCGCGAAGACCCGACTATGACCGAGGAGAAAGGGACAACGAAGGAGTCGTCGTCTTACCTGAAAAGGTATTCGTGCGAACCATCACCACGCAGTCGCCGGAGAACCACGAACAAAACGAAGACATCCTACGACCCTGGGTAGATCCACACAAACTCAAGAAGGTCGAGGGAGTCTGGTACCACCAAGGCGCACGAGTAATCACCGGAGGTCCAGAGGAGATCCGCACGATTATCGCCAACCATCACGACCCCCCCGTCTACGGTCACCCGGGAATCAAGCGAACTGCGAGGATCATCGAGCGCGACCACTGGTGGCCAAACATGTTGAAACACGTCACCGAGTACATTCAAGGCTGTGCAGAATGTCAACGCCACAAAGTCAACAACCGCCCGACACGAGCCCCACTAGTACCCATCACGCCGATACCTGACGCTAAGCCATTCGAAGTCATCGCCCTCGACTTCATCACTAAACTACCGGAGTCACAGGGATATGATTCGATCCTCACCATAACTGACCACGACTGCACCAAAGCATCAGTATTCATCCCCTGCAACGAGGAGATATCCGCGGAAGAAACCGCTGCACTGTACGTCGCTCACGTGTTTCGGAGATTTGGATTACCGGCGAAAATTATCAGCGACCGCGACCCGAGATTCGCATCGAAGTTCACACGCGAATTATGCCGAATCCTCGGCATCTACCAGAACATCTCCACAGCGTACCACCCCCGAACTGATGGACAATCGGAAAGGACCAATCAATGGCTGGAACAATATCTGAGGTTCTGGACCAACGAGCGTCAAGATAACTGGGCGCAATTCCTACCAATGGCAGAGTTCGCGCACAACAACTGGCCACACGAGGCGACAAGGAAGTCCCCTTTCTCACTTATGATGGGGTATGATCCGCGCGCTGATTGGATCGACAAGCCATCCCCTATCCCACAGGTCCTCACACGACTCCAGCAATTCCGAGAGGCACGGAAAGAAGCTCAGAACCTTATCAAAAAGGCACAATCGCTGTGGGTCAAGCATCGAAACACGCCCAAGTACCAAGTAGGGGATCAAGTATGGCTAGAAGGGCGACACCTGCGAACCAATCAACCAACTGCCAAGCTGGCGGCACGACGGCATGGCCCATTCAAAATTACGCGCGTCCTATCACCGGTCACTTATCAATTGGAACTTCCCACGCAGTGGAGTATCCACCCCGTATTCCACATCGATTTACTCACGCCCTATCGCGAAACGCCCCTACATGGGGAAAACTTCCAACGCCCACCACCGGATCTAGTAGATGGAGAAGAGGAGTATGAGGTGGAGCGCGTTCTAGACTCCAGAAGATTCGGTCGGAACAAGAGACTGCAATACCTCGTGAAATGGAAGGGATACCCAGACTCGGAGAATCAGTGGGTCAACAAGGATGACGTATTCGCTGACGAAGCCATAGCGGAGTACAAGCGGAATTCAACGGTAGCCAGGATACATATAAACCGAACATCCGATGCTAAGTTACCCCCATCTCCTCACACTGGATTCCCCACTAAACTCGAAATGTCTTTTCCCGCTGCCTCCTCGTCCACCCCTCTCACTGCCCGGCTGGTCGACAGCCTCACCTACGAAGAGCTCCGCACCGCCCTCGACAACCCCCAGTCCATCATCGACCTGGAAGACCCCGACCAACCCGCCACATACTGGCTCACCAACGGCGCCGGCGAAAGGCTCTCAACGGCCCCCTACACGGAAGCCGAGATTGCTCGGCTTCGTGCAGCTCTCGGAGGGGGTGAAAGTTCCTCACCTCGACCTCTCCCCGTTCGAGTCAAATACGAGAAAGAAGAGGACTCGGGCCACGCTGCAGTGGCAGGAGTGGATGAAGAACCGGCCGTGGAAACCCCCCGCGGAACATTGGAGGCAGCAGCAACTGGCGACGGCAGCGGCACGACGAGCGTGCACTCTCATCCGACGCCGACAGCACACCGCGATGCTGAAAGAGCAGTGTACGAAGCGGTCGAAGGGACTTTGAGGGAGTGGTACCCAGCTGAGCAACCCTACCTCATCACCGCCACCGATACTGATGACCCTCGCGAAACTCCCTACGCGTGCGACACCACGGGTCGCCCCCTCTACCGAGGCGGAGTCGTCGTCGACACGGAGGCCAACCCCTTCCCCACCGTTCGCCTCCGGTACCTTGGAGGCACCACACGTTCCGCCCCTCACGGCTACAAGCATAACCGCGGGGACGACTTCATTCACTATCCCATCACCAACGCCCAAGGAGTCACACGCCAGGCCACATTCGTGCAAGTAGTCGGTGGACCAGACCCCCTCGTGCTAGGCCTCGTCGACGATAGCGACAAGGTCTACAGTCGCCCCTTGTACGCGGAACCACAAGTACGCGAGGCGGGCAAACCTCACTACGCCCCGGAAGACCTGTACACTCTTGTAGCCGGGCACAGTAACCAGCATCGTACAGATCGAGCCGTAAACGAGTTGAGGGACGTAGGACTCAAAGCCGAGCTAACCCGATTCCGCGCATATCGACACGAGGCGGAGAGGATGGAGCAAAGGCTTCACGCCCTGGCTCAGGCGCTTGGTGGAGTACAGGCGGAACTTGCCCGGTGCAAGTTCAGGCTGGAGATGGCTAACGTGTTAGATCGAATTACGGAGAGACAGGAAGCATGGGTCGGTGGCATTGGACCCACTCGGCGCCGCGGGCGTCGCAGCTGAAGAGGGGGTGGTGTCACGATCGCGGGAAAGGACTCTTACTTACGGATATGACCACGTTAGTAAGTAGTAATGTGTCATGGACCTCACCATCAGTCAGCAGTTGTAGTATCACATGTTAAGTACTATGACTCATTCCTAGCAGTAGCGGTAGTAGGGTTCGAGCTACTTACGCTACTAGTCGTCTCGGATTCAAGGGGAGCTTTAAAGCGTCCTCCCATATGTATAAATAGTGGCTCGATAAGACCAAGATAAGCCATCTTGGTCTTCTTCAAATCACCACCCTCACTCATCTCTTCACGCGTGATTCACTTGTCTCCTCTGGGGCAAGTCGTCCTCATCGATTGTCGGATTACCTAGTGGCACGACTGGCCCTAGTGTACACTTAGATCACGTGCCTATAAACGCCGTGTATCCCGTAATCAGGTCACGTGACCTCGAAGGACTATTCTGCTAAGTCGTGAACGCCCTTTCGTGTCCAAGTCGGACTAACGCCCGTGGTGGCGTTACAACAACTGTACGCATACCAACCAGAAAAGTTTGAGAGCGCTTCGGCGTGAGAGGCAGCCAACAGGTCGAGAAGACTGAGGCAGACAGCCTTGTAGCTCTACACATAACCCTTCATTATTCCTGAGTGTTCCTTTATCGCCGCAGCCTTGCGCAGTGTGAAACATCACTGTATTGGTCTCACTTGATAGGACATTCCAGTCATCCTCGAGTTAGCGTTGCGCGCTCGTTGTATCCTGTTGTCTAAATCCACCCTCACACATCTTCAAACTGCCTCGCATATTTGCAAACGTCCGCACCCGCCTTCGCCATCTCTTTAGGAGGAGACAAGCTTCTATCACACCCCCACATACTACAGCCTCTGCTTCGGCATCGCTGCACGTACACCCAGACACCCAGTCTGAACAAGACTGGATCCCCTCCCCAGTGTACGCCTCACCATCACCTACAGTCTCAATAGAATCATTCCACTCTGCCCACTCCTCCTCCCAAGCCACACTCGCCCAGTCAGGTGAAAGTTTCATTGACGAAGACGGTGTCAACATCTGTTACCAGGGATTTCAGCTAGAACTACCCCCTCGTAACATCGCCGAGCAATACGTGCAGGCAATCTACCACAACCCCAAGTACCGTTACAGCCTACTAGAGCTCTACGGCCTAGACATCCCAGTCCTCGGCACAGACTTCACGGTCCCGCAGCTGATAGCCATCGCTGCAAACCTCATTCCTCGCCTCAAATCGCCTCCTAACCCCCTCATCTCCCATGTAAGGGAAGACGAAGAACGTGGCTCCCAAGAAAGGGAAACAGACAGCTCGTCTAGCACAAGCTCAGTATCCCAGCGGAGCTCGCTCGAAATTCGCCCTCCCTCCTCCAACTAAGAAAGAAAAGGAGTTCATATCTCGTATCCAAGACTGGGACGAGATCTCACCAGACGAACAACTCCTTCTCTTAGAAGAATTCCGTCGGGCACAAGAGGAAGCAGAACGAAAGGAGAGACAGAAGAAACTAGACGAGATGTCACAACCAAGCGGAAGCACCCTCCCTCACGCCGCTCCACCCACACCACTCCCCCCTCCCACCATCCAGGACTGCCTGGACCTCATAAATCACCTCGGTATCGCCGCCGGCAACCTCGCACAGCAAGTCACAGCTCTGACTGCACAGGTGGCCTCGGCAACCGCCACTCGCCCAGGGAATGGAAAGAACAAGGAAATAGTGGCCCGCCCCAAAGCTTGGGATGGGAAAGGCTCCTCGTCGGACACCCGTCATTTCCTTGCCACCTTCCACAACTGGGCAGGATCACTAGGGGACACCATGAACACATGGCATACAGCAGATAATAAGTGGTACACGGACGAGCATAGATGGATCACTGCCACCCTCAATCTGATGGAAGGGGACACTAAAACCTGGGCACTCCCATATTTGGAGTCCGCCAACCAAGGGACCATCCCCTTTGGAGGCAATTGGTCAGACTTCGTTAAGGAGTTCAACCACAGGTTTAGCCCCCTGGACGTCCAAGACATAGCTCAAGAAGAGCTAAAGAAAACAAAACAAGGCAAAAAGACGGTTGCCGAATATGCATCCATATTCGAGCAGTACTCTGGACAGACCGGGTGGTCCATCGTTGACCTCCGCACCCGCTTCTATGACGGTCTCACAGATGAGATCAAAGACCTCCTTGCCATCACCGACAAGCCCCATAACACATATGACGAGCTCAAGCAGAGCGTGCAAGTCATCAATCAACGACTGCGCCAATGCCAGAGTGAGAAGAAAGGGAAATCTTCATCGTCGGCACCACACACTACCTCCAACCCCGACGCTATGCAAGTTGACGCCACGCGCCAGCAGGGCAACAAGCCTAAGGAGGAGATCTTTAAAACTCGGGGCGAGTTCCAACTATGGATGAGAGGGAAATGTTACGGGTGTGGCTCGAAAGAGCACACAAAGAAGGATGGGAACCACGAGCGCAACGTCTGCAACTGGTGCCAAAGGGCAGGGCACCAAGCAAACGTCTGCCAAAACAAGAAAATGGGGAAACCAGCTAAAGTGAAAGCTGCAGCAACAACGGAATCCCCTAGTCCACCATCATCGTCCAATACTGCGGCAGCAGCCGCCACAAGCACTTCCCCCGCCAAGACGTCCCAGGCAGACATAGCGAAGTTGTTGGGAATGATAGAAAAGCAGCAAGAACAGCTGGATGCGTTCAAGGCGGCTTTTTAGATAAGGGGTCGCGTATAGCTGCGACCGGCCCCTCTACAGTAGATGACTCGGCTTCATGTAGTTGTAATATATGTTTACGCTCTCACCTTGTTTCGGACTCACCTTCTGTAATTCATACAACTCGTGCCTGTAAGTTAGATAGTAGTGTTAGTTCAGCTTCTTGTTTTCCTGATTCTATTACATCTACATCTGCCTCGGAGATGAACAATAGTAGTGTTTCTTTTGCTCCACTTCCTTCAGAAGCAATGCCACACGTGATGATTTCTGATGCAGCACTGTCTTCTACCATTATTCCCAAAACAAAAGATAAAAAATCACATTTTCATATTTCTGTGTATTTAAAGGGACGTCATCGTACTGTAAAAGTAGCAGCAATGGTAGACTCTGGGGCAACCTTGTTGTTCCTGGACAAAAGGTACGCTGACCACCACAAGATGTTGCAGGTTCCCCTTGCGAGCCCCATCACCCTATATGTCACGGTCGAAGGAACGGACGCTTACTGTACGGATATGACCACGTTAGTAAGTCGTAATGTGTCATGGACTAAGGGGATCGGTCAGCACGTAGTAGAATCACATGCCAATGCGGCATGACTCATAACTAGGATAGCGATAGTAGGGTTCGAGCTACTTTAGCTATTCGTCATACGGATTGGAGAGGAGCTTTAAAGCTGCCTCGTATATGTATAAATAGTGGCCCAAGAAGACCAAGATTCGCTATCTTGGTCTTCTTCAATTCACCACTCTCATCTGTCTCTTCACACGTGCTTCACTTGTCTCTCCCAGAGCAAGTCGTCTTCATCGATTATCGGATTACCTAGTGGCACGACTCGCCCTAGTGTACACCCGGATCACGTGCCCGTAAGCGCCGTGTATCCCGTGATCAGGTCGCGTGACCTCGAAGAGATATTCCGCTAAGTCGTGAACGCCCTTTCGTGTCCAAGTCGGACTAACGCCAGTGGTGGCGTTACACTATACAACATAGATGGGACTCTCAACGAAGCCGGTAGTATCACCCACAAAGTCAGACTTACTCTGAAAGTTGGCCCCAGTGAAGAAAGTCACGACTTCCTAGTCACTTCGCTGGGCCCAGAGAACGTCATTTTGGGTCTACCATGGTTAAGACAGAGGAACCCACAAATAGATTGGCAGGAAGGCACTATGTGCCTCAACTCGACCGCTGAAACAGCGCCACCAGAGTTGGAGGTAGAGGTGACGTGCATCATGGCAAACTGGATGGAACGCCGCCGTCTCCTTGCGGAGAAAGTGCTCGACACGGTCCAAGACAAAGTTTTCTGTTTGGCAGGCTTCACATACTCTCAGCAGATCGCCGAGAAAGCCACCACCTCCAAACCTAAGAAAACCTTCGAAGAAATGATACCAAAGCACTACAGAGACTTCGCGAAAGTTTTCTCTGAGGAGGAATCCCAGAAGCTCCCCGAGCATCAACCGTGGGATCATGCAATAGACCTCGAACCAGATGCAGTTAAACACTGGAGGGTCAAGACGTATCCCATGTCACCAAGCGAGCAAGTGGAACTCGACAAATTCCTGCAAGAGCATATCTCAAAAGGGTATCTGGTCCCATCTAAGTCACCAATGGCCTCACCAGTATTCTTCATCAAAAAGAAAGACGGCAAGCTCCGTCTAGTGCAGGACTACCGTCGTCTTAATAAAATCACTATTAAGAACCGATATCCACTACCGCTCGCTGCTGACATTATAAACCGGTTGAAAGGAGCGAAGGTATTCACTAAATTTGACGTAAGATGGGGCTATCATAACATCCGGATCAAACCCAGAGATGAATGGAAAGGTGCTATAATCACCAACCGTGGACTATACGAACCCAAAGTCATGTACTTCGGCATGACTAACAGCCCGGCCACCTTTCAAGCCCTCATGAACGCCGTCTTCGCCGATCTAATCGCAGCAGGAGAGGTTGCAGTATACATGGATGACATCCTCATCTATAGTAACTCCTTGGAGCACCATCGCAAGATTGTACGTGAAGTGCTCTGGAGACTGCAAGAGCACAACCTCTATCTTAAACCTGAGAAATGCGACTTTGAAAGGCAGGAAATGGAGTACCTTGGGATGATAATCCGTCCTGGAGAAGTGCAGATGGACCCTGGCAAGGTCGCTGCAGTAAGGGAGTGGCCTACACCCACAACGCTCAGAGAAGTTAGAGCGTTTATCGGGTTCGCCAACTTCTATCATCGATTCATCAAGGACTTCACGGCTATCGCCCGACCCTTGCATGACCTCACAAAGAAGGACACTCCATGGCATTGGCATTCTGAACAGCAGAAGGCCTTCGACCACTTGAAGGAAAGCTTCGTACGAGAACCCATTCTCAAGGTGTACGACCCACAGCTTCCAACAAGAGTCGAAACCGACGCTTCAGGATTTGCTACTGGCGGTATACTCACTCAAAAGTATCCTGATGGTCTTTGGCACCCCGTTGCGTATCGCTCGCAGTCTATGAGCAAAGAAGAACGCAACTATGAAATCTATGACAGAGAAATGCTCGGCTTAATTTGCGCCTTAGAGGACTGGAGACACTTCCTCGAAGGCATCTCCTTCGAAGTGATCACCGACCATAAGAACATGGAATGGTGGGCAAGCATGAAGGACTTAAACAGACGACAGGCCTGCTGGGCCCTATACTTAAGTCGCTTCGCCTTCAAAATCACTTACAAGAAAGGGGACTCCATGCAAGCCGATGCATTAAGTAGATTCTCAAAAGACCACATCAGAGACAACGAGGATAACCGCCAGGTTCAGGTCTTACAACCTAAGCATTTCCTCAATGCCGCCCAAGCACACTTCCGCCCAGAAGTGGACTCCCTAGGGAATCGCATAAGACTCGCCTCCATTCAAGAAGCAGAAGTTATAGAGGGTCTCAAAAGTTTACAAAAGACCGCTCCAAAAGCTCTCATGGATGGAGTCGCGATGTGGGAGGAAGATGACGGCCTAGTTTACCATAGGGGGAAACTATACGTTCCCAATGACCGGACACTAAGACGAGACGTGGTTAAGTCATGCCACGACTCCATTACCACCGGTCACCCTGGTAAGAACGGCACCATCGAGCTAGTCAGTCGCTACTACTGGTGGCCACGCATGGCAGGCTTCATAAGCTCATACGTAGAAGGATGTGATTGATGCCAACGTTATCGCAAAGATCTGCACCCCAAAGCTATAATCCAGCCGCAAGAAGTACCTGAGGGACCATGGCAGATAGTCGGAGTCGATCTAATCGGTCCCCTGCCCATGTCACGTGGAAAGGATATGATCCTTAACATAGTGGATCATTACACAAAGCAGATCCATCTATTTCCAGTGACCTCTCAAATCACGGCTGATGGGGTAGCATCCATCTACTTCGAGCAAGTCTTCCCCTTGCACGGGATCCCCAAGAAAATCATCAGTGACAGGGGACCCCAGTTTGCTGCAAGGAGCATGCGGGCATTATACAAGCGACTAGGGATAGACGCAGGCCTTACCACCGCCTATCACCCTCAAGCTAATGGACAGGTAGAGTGCAAAAATCAAGAAGTAGAAGTCTACTTGCGCTTATTCATTAGTAAGAGGCAGGATGATTGGGCAGACCTGCTCCCTACAGCAGAATTCGTGGTCAATAGTAGACTCAACTCAGCCACAGGGCACACCCCCTTCGAGCTACTATACGGTTACACACCAGACTTCACCATTCCCGCCGGTAGGCCCACTGGTATCCCAACGCTCGACAAGCATCTACAACACCTAGTTTCCACAAGAAAGGATGCAGAGGCAGCTCTACGCCTAAGTAAAAGGCGAATGCAAACAGACGTTGAACAAAGACACAAGCCATACGTCTTCAATGTCGGGGACAAAGTCTGGTTGCAAGCCAAGCAGATAAAGATACATCAGCAGTCGTCCAAACTGGGCCCTAAACAATTAGGCCCATTTGAAGTCACAGAAGTCAGAAGTGACGTCGACTACAGGCTTGCACTCCCCCCTGCATTATGGATCCATGATATATTTCATGTAGACCGCCTCTCCCCTTACAAAGGAAACAAAGTTAACAGGCTTATGCCACCTCCACCTGAACCCATCACAGTCGAAGGGGAAGAAGAGTACGAGGTCGACCACATAAGAGATTCCAAACTCTTTGGTCGTAATCTTAAGTACCTAGTTCGCTGGAAGGGCTACGGTGAAGGCGAGGACACCTGGGAACCAGCTAAGAACCTAGCACACGCCCTGGACAAAGTCAAGGAGTTCCACTCCTCCAACCCGGGCGCACCTAGAAAAATAGCGGCTCTCATCTACGCGTCCTTGCCTTGGCAAGCATCTCATATGTACACAGAGGCCAACGCGGACGTCGACTCTTAAGAAGGGGGGTGATGTCATGGACGCATACATTATTTTCCTTATTTTTCTGTATTTTTACGGAATTATTTAGGGAAGATATAAAGGGCCAAAGTACGAGATATCATTAGTCACATGCTGCCACCATGTGCACCTACAAGCACGTGATCCTGGGATAGTTGCCCCCTTAACGGGACAACCTAATCCGGTCACATTTATGTACGGACTCCCGTGATTGGTAGATAAGGAAGGAACATTCTAGATAGCTCTAGAACTCACTTAGTAGTTTACGCTTACTCGCTGTATTAGGTTTTACTCAGCAAGATAAGGCATCGCATCAGCGCTATGACAAGTGCATCAGTCAGCACAATAGATAGTGCTATTATTAGACACGACACGTCAGCTCCTGAGTCATGGAGTCTTACTATACACTTAGTAATAGTGTTTAGACTCAGTTCAAGCTCAGCCACAGTAGCGTATATAAACTCTCCTGTAGCGTCCTGAGTGGAACCAACTTGTCCTCTTGGTTCTCCACTCAGGTGCACATTCCCTTGTACTCCTTATTCCTTACCAATCTAACTTGTCCTCTTGGTTCTCCACTCAGCTTACCACTGTGTGACATCGCGAGATTGTAGTTCTGTGTAAGGACTACCTCTGACCTTGCACGCTCCACAGTGACTGTAAGTTCGGCGCGTGATTTATCTCCGCGCTAGGCTTGAGTCCTGAAGGCCTGACAGTTCACCTCAACTATCTTTCAACTTGAGCTTAGCGTAGCAAGGTGTCATACCGCTACACTTGTACTCTGACCTTTGTTCTTATCTTTATTATGATGTCACTATGATATCATATTCCAGACTTTCCTTGTTCTATACACCTTGTTCTCCAGAACAGTACACTCCTTTGTCCACTTGTAGAACAATGTGTCTTGTATTTACTGTGACCAGCTGTTACCTGCATCACCCTGTATTTTGTATAAGTAGTGCAGCTTGTACACTCCTGGTCCACATCAGTTCTCATCTGTTGTGTGCCAGGTATGTCTCCTCTCCTGTAATATTATCAGTTCTCATCTGTTGTGTGCCAGACACCCATCTGCTTCACCTGCAAGATCTACTCTGTTGCTGCATTCCAGCTTACCTTCATATCTCACCACAGTCACCTTTGCCACTGTGAGTATGATCTCTATGTATGCTGTTCATCAGAAACCATTTCGGATTGAACATTATCTACTCTGAAGAAGATAGTCCTTTATTAGGACTAAAAAGATTCAACCTCAATCCCGAACTTCTGTACAACTCTTGGCTCTAAAAAGAACCATCTTAGATATGGACTGCCTCTATCATGGAGGGATGTTGAGACGCAACCTATGTCACATGTCTTGTGTGATATGATTGAGTCATCCCATATACTAAATATGGTATCTGTCCCTTATGGACTGATTTGGACTTGGCTGGACTCTTACAGACCGCTTTTGTTTATCTTTATTGTCAGAGTCATATATGGCTCTTATTGTTCTTCATTGTTAAGATACTGGTATTGTCTGCTTTAGGCAGCTATTGTTCTCTGCCCTCCAATGGCATTTCTCCCTCTGGCACACAGACCACCTGTATTGTGTTTGGATCACCTGTGCACACAGACCATTCTTTGTTGAGCCATAATACCTACTATAAGGCTCATTATGTAGGAATGACAGTACAATTAGTTATGCTATACACATAATTCAGAGTATTTAGTCATACAGTATACGTACAGAATCCCCTTAAGGGATTATTCTGAGTCCACTGGTGATTAGACATTAGGTGACACTGAAAATGCGATATTGTGGACGCCTCTACTCATCACTTTTCCCCAAATGGACATGGGTGGACCATAGAGTATATAAATCCTACTGTAGGAGTGAGTACCTATACACATCTCTCTCCACCCCACCTTGAGCTTCCTCTGCTTCACTCTAAGCCTTGTCTAAGCTCTCTACACAGGTAAGGGTCTACCTGTACACTGCGTGCATTGCTGCACAACATTCTTAGCTAAGTGTCCTGTATATAAGGACTGCTGTTTTCGCCTCTACACTTCAGAGTTCCTTCACCCTCTGAAGTGTAAGTCCCTTCTCTTTTACTCTACACTTCCTTTTACTCACAGACGTCTTTAGTACTTGTCTTTAGGTGTGTAGTAGTATTGCTATAAGAGTTCCTTCACCCTCTGAAGTTACTTGTCTTTAGCTCCCTGCTATTAACTCTTCGCTCATTAGTTCTGCACTTCAACACATGATAGGCACCCTGAACTCATAAAGATACCCATCAATACAAGGTGTAATTAATTGGTTGGACATGTCACACATAGAAAATGGTCAGGATGTCTGCACTTAGATGCATCTTTGAACTCCTCAGATAGATATTTGATTGTGTAGTGTTTACCACGAATGCTTGCCTGACTTAGGCTTCTCGAGTAGTGGCAACCCTTCGTTGGAAGAAGTTTCTGTTCGCAGGGGAATCAGCGTAGAAGGCGGGGTGAGGTAGGATACATCCGTCTTGCCCAAAGTATGCATGAAGGTCTTCAAGGGTAGGTATCCCAGCGGGTACCTCGTCGATGTAACATGTGTAAGTCCAATTAGGACTGTCAAGGATGTAGAAGGTGTGGTGTGGTGATGCGACATGTTTGTTGTGGTACAGGTGAATCTTGTGGGCTGTGGTGCCGACAGGATATTCCACTGGTCACGGGAGACACTCGGGATAAGTCACTAGGATCCCTGGTCTAAGGGGATATACTGGACAGACTCACTTAAAGGGGGAGGGCCCTAGAGATGATGAGTAATGATGGTGGTATTGAAGAAGACCAAGATGCCATTCTTGGTCTTCTGGCTACTCTACTTATACAGATACTCATGGGCTTTAAAGCGCTGCTTCGAAACGACTAGCCAATAGCGTAAGTAGAGTAAACCCTAATACAACTATCCTAGTATGAGTCACAGCGAGATCCGATCCATTATCGTACAATCACATGCGCTGGAACTTACCCTGCTGACTGATTCACAAGTCCATGACAATATACTGCTGACGAGGGTGTCATAGCTTGTATGTCAGTGTCCACTTCCCATGCTGATCAGTCCGAATCGTAACATCACCCCCTTTTTATGGTTGAGGCCCCAGCCTGACCACACTGGGCGGCCTCCCTCTCTTCCACGACTTCCAACCCCACCTGTATCCCTGGATGGTACAAGTCCCACTCTGCCTCGATGCGGGTGATTGCGTTGGCTTGCTGGAGTCGGAGCACGCAGTCCTTCCTTACCCATGCTATCTTGTCCAACTCATCCATTTTCTTCATCAGTTCTGCCTCCTTGGCCTCGTACCCTGCTTGTGCGTGGCGGTAGCGGTGGACCTCTGTGGTGAGGGTGAGGTCTTTCATGCCCACGAGGGCACAGTTGACTGACTTGCACATGGAGCTGTGCCGATCTAAGAAGATCAGGTTGTCGTCGTAATAGTGGGAGTCCGTGGGATAGTTGTAGTTGGGGGTGGCGTGCACCGGCTTCCCGTACTGCTGGTCACTGCCCCTCCGGTAGGCGAGGACAAACGGGTCCGCCATGAGGATGAGCTGCGTATAGTGAGCTGGGTGCAGGCGGTCCTGAGCATTGTGGATCTGGAAAGGGATATAATGTACTCCCCTGTTGTGTTGGAACCTGACAGGTGGAGGAGTCTCCACTTTGCGTTGGGAGACTGGGCTGTGTTCCTCCGCACGATAGCAGTGGATCTGGGGTTGAGTAGTTTTTGGCATAAGGATGGGCTCCCCGTTGGTGGTGCATAGCGGCGGGGTTTCATTGTGCATGGTGGTGAGGTGGTTGCCGTAGATGAGGTATTTGTGTAGAGGGCAATGTTCCTCCGATAGGTACTGGTCGAACTCCTGATCCTCTTGAACCGCAGCTTGATCTGTATCAGGTTGGGTGGTCGTCGACATGTTGGTCAGTGAAGGATCTCTTGAACCAACTCTGGTAGGGGTTGGCGAAGGAAGGAGGGATGGTACGGGGGTAGGTGGATGACTTCCTCCATTGTGAATGGACTGGGGAAGCGACAGGGGTGATGGTGGTGCATCCTGAACAATGAGGGTAGGCTGGATGGATATGGGGAGTAGGTCGTCGAGGACATAGTGGACTTGGACTCGAGGGGAGGACATGAGTATGTGGAAGGGAAGGAGAGAGGAATGGGGATGTCTCTTGGATTTTCCCTGCGCTTATATGTGCTTCTCTGGCAGGGTTTGAACGTTTGAATTCCTGAATCGTGTTGTCTGCGAATACGTCATCCTTCAAGACCCACTGGTTATCCAAGTCCGGGTATCCCCGCCATTTGACCAAATATTGCAACTTCTTTGTCCTGCCGAACCACTGCAAGTCTAGAATCTTCTCGACCTCGTATTCTTCTTCCCCGTTGACCAAATCCGGTGGTGGGTGCTGATAGTTGGGGCCGTGTGTGGGAGTTTTGCGGTATGGGGTTAGGAGGTCCGTGTGGAACACTGGGTGGATGCTCCACTGCATGGGAAGGTCTAGATGGTAGTTGACTGCGGACATCACCTGGACAATCTGGAACAGGCCATGTCTTCTGGGCGTGAGTTTTGCGGTTGGCTGGTTGGTACGTAGGTGGCGCCCTTTGAGCCATACAAGGTCCCTGATTTGGTATTTTGGGGTGTCCTTGTGTTTGATCCACCCTTGCTGCGCTTTGATCATCAGTTCCTGAGCACGCATTCTAGCCTCTTTGAATTGTTGGGTGCATAGTGCTACCTGCAGGATAGGGGATGGTCGGTCGATCCAGTCAGCGCATGGGTTGTACCCCATGAGGACATTAAAGGGGGACTCCCTGGTGGATTCGTTCGGCCAGTTGTTGTGTGTGAATTCTGCCATTGGTAGGTAGCGGGTCCAGTTGTCTTGTCATTCGTTGACCCAGAATCTTAGGTATTGTTCTAGCCATTGGTTGGTGCGTTCCGATTGGCCGTCAGTCCTTGGGTGGTATGCTGTCAAGATGTTTTGTTTGATGCCAAGTACTCGGCATAGTTCGCGGGTGAATTTTGATGCGAATCTGGGGTCTCAATCGCTGATGATGCATGCTGGTAGTCTGAATTGAGGAAAAACATGTGTTATGTACAGGGCTGCAATCCCTTTGGTGCTGATTTCTTCTAGGCACGGGATGAATATTGCCACTTTAGAGCAGTTGTGGTCCATTACTGTCAGTATGGAGTCGCATCCGTCTGCTTGCGGTAGCTTTGTGATGAAGTCTAGCACTATGGTCTCGAACAGGGTTGCTTCCAGTTTCAGGAATATCAGCTGTAGAGGGGCGTGCGTTGGCCGGTTGTTGACTTTGATTCGTTGACAGTCGGTGCATCCCTTGACATAGTCCTGTGTTTCTTGTCGAAGTCGAGGACACCAGTAGTACCTTTCAATTAACTTGGTTGTTCGGCTGATTCTGGGATGTCCGTAGGCTAGGGTGTCGTGATGGGCTTGTATGATGTGTTTCTGTTTGTGGGCATCCCCTGTGACGATGCGTCGTCCATCCTTGTACCATGTGTTTTCGATGCGTTTGAGTTTGTGTGGGTCTACCCATTTTGCAATTGTATCGTTATCCTGGGTGTATACTGGGTGTGTGAGTTGCATTTTGGCGATAGTGATCATTGGGCTGGCGTGAGTGGGGTTCTCCATTGTGTCGATCTCTGCTGCCCTGACGAATATGTGGTCGGGGAGTATGGTGACGTGTTCATTGTTGTGTTCCCCTTGGTCGTAGTCAGGTCTTCATGATAGGGCGTCCGCTCTTCCATTTGGAGTGCCTTTAATGTGGTGAATCTCTATGTCGTATTCTGAGAGTTCCAGTACTTCCCTGGCCACTCGTCTACTAATCTTTTGCGGGGATCTCCAGTATTGCAGGTTCATGTGGTTGGAGAACACTTTGATCTTGTGTGGGGATCCGGCGAGGTAAGGTCTCCAATTCCTTAGCGCTTTGGCAATTGCCAGTAGCTCCAGGTCGTAGATGTCGTAGTTTCATTCTGCCGCGTTGAGGGTGTTTGAGTAGTAGGCGATTGGGTGGCGTTTGTTGCCTGTGTTGCGTTGGAGTAGTACTGCTCCTACTGTGTATCTGGATGTGTTGACTTCTAGTTCAAAGGGTTTGTTGAGTTCTGGGTGTTTGAGCATGGGTTCTTCGGTTACCAATGTTTTAAGTTTGTCAAATGCCTGTTGCTGTTCCATTCCCCATAGCTATTCTGAGTCCTTGCGCGTAAGTTTGTTGAGTGGACATGTGTGTGTGGCAAAATTTCGGATGAAAGCACGGTAAAAGTTGCAGAACCCTAGGAATGATCGCACCTGTTTGACGTTTTTGGGGATTGGCCATTCGCGAATTCCGGAAATTTTGACAGGGTCCATGTGGATCACCCCCTTTTTAATGATTACCCCCAGGTAATCGAGGGAGTCGGAGTGGAAGGTGCATTTTTTGATCTTGAGGTATAACTTGTGTTGTTCCAGTAGATCTAGTATGTCATGGATTGCTTCAGTGTGTGCCTGTTCTGTTGTTGCCGTTGCGACACCTATGTCGTCCATGTAGACGTGAATGATGGTCCCCTTCTTTTTGTGATATTCGATAATGGGTCCAAAGAGGTGGTTCATCATGTTTTGAAAGGTTGCTGGGGAGTTCATCATTCTGAAGTACATTACCAGGGGTTCGAAGAACCCTCTCTTGGTTTTGAAGGCTGCTTTGTGTTCATCGCCTGGTTTAACTCATATGTTGTTGTATCCCCAGTGTAATGCCACCACAGGGGCATTAAGTATGATGTGTACTTCGGCAAGTCAACGGGATCAGTAAAGCGTGAACTGGTTAAGGTTCAGTTTGGTGGTGAACAAGTATCACTTGGTCTCCCAGGGACACAAGGATAATAGGGGAAAGTCAGGGCTCAAGTGAAGAAGCGAGCGAAACGGGGGACTCAAGTGCAATGGCGAGTCAAATGGGTTCGTGAGGCAAAGACGATGTGGTATTACACAGGAAGTCAAGTCTACTGTACAAGCTATGTAGGGCGTGATTTATATACTAGTACAGAGTGTTTGTATTGTACAAACACATGGCGCGATCCTAGGGTACTGGCCCTAGCGAACTAATAAGGAGACATGAAGGGAAAAGCCATAAGAAGTATAAGTGGATCCCGCGGGGGCACGTGGGACTCAAATGACATCAGCGGGCTCCAGAAGTCATAGACCCGGGTTTCCTACGGTCATGGGGTCGGTGCGAGATAGAAGCTGAGAAGTGAATCGAAGCGGATTGTGGGTAAAAGTACACGCGAGTGCGGGGCAAGATAAGAAAGCAAGTCGGGCATATCATACAGTAAGGCGAAAATTGTAACATTACCCCACCGTCAAACTCGAAGTCGCCACAACTTCGACTAGTTGCTGGTGTAGTACCAGTCATCCTCAACTGGTACAGTGTCGGGGATTGGTGAGGGGGGGCGGGGGCAGGTGTGACGATGCAAGAACATATGTCGACCTCGCTCACCACATTCCTGGCACTGCTTGTACTGGGGGCAGTGGATCTCTTCGTGCCTCGCGTCATACCGTAGGCACTTACCACACCACCTAGGGCGGTCATCCGGATCAATATAGGCGGGTGACATGGGAGAGATCTGACGGATAAGGCATACATCATACTGATGGGTGCGACTCCCACACCACTGACACGGCTGCTTGGCCCTCCGTTGAGGGCACTGCGCGATCAGATGGTCCGTCGACTTGCATTGGAAGCACTTTTGAGGATGCTTGCTGCCCTCGCCATGAAGGCGCAGCATCTTGCAAGGTCCTCCGATGCGTGGGGGAATGGGAATAGGATCAGGAATGGGGCGAGGGCGTATAAACTTGGCTTGGAACTCGTCATATTTTTCGGATATCAGTGGTATCGCACGCACATATTGCAACCGCTTCTGCACGCTTGCAAGATCCATGTCCATATGGAAGCGGTTGCGTGTGAGGTCCGTCTCCATCCGTCGAAGCTCGGACTCGCACGCAGTGATTGCATCCTTCCACAACAAGCAGTCCCGGAGGTGCGCTACGTCTGCGTGAAGACGAACATTGCGTATCTCCGTCAGGACCTCATTGACGCATATGGCTTGTGGGTCATGTGGGTGGAACATCGCGAGCTGCTGGTCCATGACATGCTGGGGCATTTGCCCCTCATACACCCCTCGTAAGTAGATCGCCTGCATGTAACATGGGTGTCCCCTTCCCATAGTTCCAACAACCTCTCGATAGTCCTTGCGGTAATAGATGAAGTGCGCGATTTGCTTTGGGTATCCAGCCTCCCCGATCTTCAGTGGGAAGTACAGATAAGAGAGGTCAGGGTCATTGCGAAGGAAGGGAAGTCCCAGATCGGTGGCATCTTCTCCTGTCTCTTCATCGTCAAGGAATGCATAGGTAGGGTCGGGTTCAACAAGGCAGGGTTGTGTCATGGGTGTGGTCATGTGACCGATTCCGGGAGGGAATGGGGGGAGTGATGCGCGTTCAAGAGGTGGTGGTGGAGTTTGTGGTTGTGGTTCGGGGGGAGTAGGGATGGCGGGGATGTGTACAGTGATGGGAGTGTCGATGGGTGGAGCGGTGAGGGTGAGAAATGAAGTGGCTGCCTCTTCCTGCGCGAGGCGGTCAAGGGTGGGAGCTATCAGAGACAGGATCGGGGGGTCTGGACTAAGGATTACAGAGTACGGTGTGCAACCCTCTGGCTGCGAGGGGACACCCTGATCCTGTGAGGGTACAGTCAGTTGTTCGAGTATAAGTTGCACTGGTGGGCGCGAGGGTAGTTTAGAGACAATAGGAGTGGAAGTCATGATATGGAAGACAAGGGAAGGGGGGATGCGTGGTTTGGGCTCATGGGGTGTCTTCTTATATCTTTCGTCCAGCCCCTTTGGTGGTTGGATTATGCTGATAGAAGTTGGCGATAAGGTCAGGCACATGTTGAACATTCTCGAGCGGTTCCCATGAACTATCGCTCATGGGGAATCCTTTCCACTGGATTAGGAATGGGAGCTTGCGCCCTCGGCCATAAGCCCTTGATCCGAGGATTCACTCCACTTCGAACTCTTCTTCTGTTATGCCACTACCGGCGTTAAGTCTGACTTAGACTTCGAAAGGGCATTCACGACTTAGCGGAATGTGGAGCACGATGGCCTCAGGATCTTCGGACTTCTTGCGTTGTATGGTCTCGTGACCATTGTTGTTGCACCAGGACACTTCTGAGTTCACTGGGCAGTAAGCGGATCAACTTGCTCAAGAGACAAGCGAGGGAATGCAAGTCGAGGTGGTAGTGATTCAAAGAAGACCAAGATGGCTCTCCTTGGTCTTCCCGCTCTACTACTTGTACAGATACAGGGATGCTTTAAAGCTCCCCTCCAATCCGAGGTGACTAGTAGTGTAAATAGCTCGAACCCTATTACTACTACTATGTGGAACGAGTCATAGTATCCGACATGTGATACTATGATGACTGACTAATGCTGCTAAGTCCATGACACATTACTGCTTACTGAGGGGTCATATCCGTACAGTAAGAGTCCGTTTCTTTGATCGTAACACCACCCCCTTTTCAGCTGCGACGCCCGTGGCGCCGAGTGGGGCCAATCCCTCTGACCCATGCCTCCTGCCTCTCCGTGACTCAATCCAATACGTTAGCCATCTCCAGCCTGAACTTGCACCTCGTGAGTTCCCCCTGCACCCCACCAAGAGCCTGGGTGAGAGCGTGCAGCTGCTGCTCCATCCTCTCAGCCTCATGTCAGTAGGTGCGGTAATGGGTCAACTCAGCTTTAAGCCCTATGTCCCTCAGCTTGTTCACCGCCCGATCCATGCGGTGTTGGTTTCTGTGCCCGCCAACAAAGGTGTACATGTCCTCGGGGGTGTAGTAGGGCTTACTGGCCTCGCGGACTTGTGGCTCAGCGTAGAGGGGGCAACTGTAGACCTTGTCGCTGTCGTCCACGAGTCTGAGTACGAGGGGGTCTGGTCCCCCGACGACTTGGACGAAGGTGGCCTGGCGTGTGACCCCCTGTGCGTCAGTGATGGGGTAGTGGACGAAGTCGTCCCCCCGATTGTGTTTGTACCCATGGGGTGTGGTGTGTGCGGTACCTCCGAGGTATTGGAGACGGACTGCAGGCATGGGTGCAGCTTCTGTGTCAACAACGACCCTGGCGTGGTATAGTGGACGCCCCATCGTGTCACAGGCGTAGGGGGTCTTGTGGGGGTCGTCAGTATCGGTGGCAGTGATGAGGTACGGCTGCTCAGCTGGGTACCACTCCCTCAGTGTTCCTTCGACAGCTTCATACACCGCCCTCTCAGCATCTTGGTGTGCTGTTGGCGTCGGATGAGGATGCAAGCCCTCCGCACCGCTGTGGCTGCCAGCTGCCGTCGGCGCCAATCCTCTGCGGGCTCCCTCCACGACCAGGTCTTCATCCACTCCTCCCATCGCAGCGTGGCTTTGTTCTTTTGCTTCTTCAACGTGGACGGCATCAAGTCGAGGTGAGGGACTTTCGTCCCCTCCGACAGCCTCACGAAGCCGAGTAATCTCGACCTCGGTGTACGGCGCGGTGCAGAGCCATTGCCCGCGGCTATCGGTGAGCCAATATGTGGCAGGCTGGTTGGGGTCCTCGAGGTTGATGATGGACTGGGCATGGTCGAGGGCCTCGTGGAGTTCTTGTCTGGTGAGACTGTCGACGAGGCGGGGAGCGAGAGCGGTGGAAGAGGAGGCAGTGGGAAGAGACATTGAGGGCAAAGTGAGGAATCCAGGGTGAGGAGATGGGGAGAGGATTGTCGTCTCTCCCTGGCTTATATGTGTCCCTTGGGCATTGGAACTTCGTTCATACTCCGCTATTGCTTCGTCAGCGAATATGTCATCTGTGCTGACCCACTGGTTCTCTGAGTCTGGGTACCCTTTCCACTTTACGAGATATTGCAATTTCTTGCTCTGGCCAAACCGTCGGGAGTCTAGAATTCGCTCCACTTCATACTCCTCTTCGCCATCTACTAGATCCGGCAGTGGGCACTGGAAATTTTCTCCATGCATGGGCGTTTCTCTATAAGGGGTGAGTAAGTCCGTGTGGAATACCGGGTGAATGCTCCACTGCGTGGGAAGTTTCAGTTGGTAGTTGATGGATGAGAGTACCTTGGTGATCTGGAATGGCCCATGTCTTCACGCTGCGAGTTTGGCGGTAGGTTGGTTGGTTCACAGGTGACGTCCTTCCAGCCACACTTGATCTCCTACTTGGTATTGCGGCGTGTTTCGGTGTTTTTGTTGAGACATGACTGATTCAAGTCACATGTCTCGTGGGATATGATTGAGTCATCCCATATACTAAATACGGTATCTGTCCCTTACGGACTGATTTGGACTTGGCCGGACTATTATGGACCACTTTTGTTTATCTTTATTATTAGAGTCACGTGTAGACTCTTATTGTTCTTCATTCTTAAGATACCGGTATTGTCTGCTTTAGGCAGCTATTGTTCTCTGCCCTCCAATGGCATTTCTCCCTCTGGCGCACAGACCACCTGTATTGTGTTTGGATCACCTGTGCGCACAGACCATTCTTAGCTAAGCGTCCTGTATATAAGGACTGCTGTTTTCGCCTCTACACTTCAGAGTTTACTTCCCCTCTGAAGTGTAAGTCCCTTTATTATTACTTCTCCTATTTTACCTTTACTCATGAGACGTTCTATTATAGTAACTTGTCTCTACTAGGTATGCAGTTGTAATAGAGTTTACTTCCCCTCTGAAGTTAACTTGTCTCTACTAGCTTATTGCTATTAACGCTTCGCTCATTAGTTCTGCACTTCAACAGTTTTACCCATAGCACTTGAGCCTTTTTGATTAGGTTCTGGGCGTCCTTCCGCACTTCTCAGAACTGATGTAGATGCGTGAGTACTTGTGGTATTGGCAATGGCTTATCGGTCCAATCAGTGCGTGGGTCATATCCCATCATGAGAGCGAAAGGGGACTTCCTTGTTGCCTTGTGGGGCCAGCTGTTGTGCACGAATTCCGCCATGGGTAGGAAGTGTGCCCAGTTATCTTGGCGCTCGTTCATCCAGAACCTTAGGTATTGCTCCAGCCACTGGTTGGTTCGTTCTGATTGCCCGTCAGTTCGTGGGTGGTAAGCTGTGGAGATGTTCTGATGGATTCCTAAGATGCGGCATAGCTCCTGTGTGAATTTGGATGCGAATCGGGGATCTCGGTCACTGATAATTTTGGCTGGTAGTCCAAATCTCCGAAATACATGTGTAACGTACAATGCCGCCATTCCTTCTGCCATGATTTCTTCATTGCAAGGGATGAAGATTGATGCCTTGGTGCAGTCGTGGTCTGTGACTGTAAGAATGGAGTCGTGTCCTTGGGATAAGGGGAGTTTGGTAATGAAGTCCAATGCTATGACTTCAAAGGGGTTTGCATACGGTTTTGGGGTAATGGGTACTAGCGGTGCTTTCGTGGGTTGGTTATTGACCTTGTGTCGTTGGCATTTGGCGCATCCCTTGACATATTCGGTTACATGGGTGATCATGTTGGGCCACCAATAGTGTTGCTTGATGATTCGGCACGTTTGTTTGATACCTGGGTGTCTGTATATTGGTGGGTCATGGTGGTTTCAGATGGTGGTACGGATTGTGTCCCGATCCCCGGTGATAACTTCAGCCCCCTGTCTGTACCACGTCCTGTTGATTTTCTTTAGTTTGTGCAGGTCCACCCATGGGCGTATTTGGTCTTCGTTTTGTTTATGGTTGTTCATTGGTTGTACCGTTGTTGTGTGCACGAAGACAGTTTCAGGTAGGACCGTGACTCCTTCATTATCCTGTTCTCCTTGGTCGTAGTCCAGTTGTCAAGAAAGGGCGTCTGCCCTGCCATTATTTGTTCCCTTGATGTGGTGGATTTCAAAGTCATATTCCATGAGTTCGAGTACTTCTCGAGCTACTCGGTGACTTATCTTTTGGGGCATCTTCCAGTGGGTGAGGTTGAGGTGGTTGGAGAAGATTTTGATCTTGTGTGGTGACCCCGCAAGGAATGGTCGCCAGTGTCTTAGGGCTTTTACTATGGCTAGGAGTTCAAGGTCGTAAATGTCATAGTTGCACTCTGCTTCGCTAAGCGTGGCCGAGTAGTACCCTAGTGGATGCCGCTTTCCGTCGGTTTTCTTCTGAAGTAGGACGGCTCCTACTGCATAGCCTGATGCGTCTACTTCCAGTTTGAACTGGTCTGTCAGTGTGGGGTGTGCTAGTACTGGCTCCGACATGACAAGGCCTTTGAGTTTCTGGAAGGCTTTTTCTTCATCCTGTCCCCAAGTCCATTCTGTGTCTTTGCATGTGAGTTTGTTGAGGGCTCGTGCATGTGTTGCGAAGCCCTGGATGAACAGACGGTAAAAATTGCAGAAACCCAGGAATGAGCAGACGTCACGTACTTTGGTGGGTCGTGGCCAGTCGCGGATGCCCGAAATTTTTACTGGGTCCATGCGTGTCACCCCCTTTTCAAGGATGACCCCCAGGTAATCCATATGTGGCTGGTGAAAAATGCATTTGGATGGTTTGAAGGAGAGGTCGTAGTCCATTGCTACTTGGAGGACTGTGCAGACGGCATCGATATGTGCCTGGAGGCCAGCGTGTTTGAGTGTCGCGATTCCGATGTCATCCATATAGACGCGAATGATTGTACCCATTGCCGCAAAGATGTGAATGGTGTCACCTAAGATGTCGTTCATCATATGTTGGAAGGTGGCTGGAGAGTTCGTAAGCCCAAAGTACATGACGAGAGGTTTGAAGAGTCCGTATTTTGTTTTAAAGGCCACTTTGTATTCGTCACCCTCTTTGACCCATATGTTGTTATACCCCCAGCGGACATCGAGTTTGGTGAAGATGTGTCCATTACCGAGGTCATTGATGAGCTCGGCCATAAGTGGTAGAGGGTATTGGTTACGTACGGTGTAGGCGTTGATCTTCCAGTAGTCTTGTACCAGTTGTAGTTTCCCATCTTTCTTTTTAATGAAAAGGAATGATGACGCGTACAGCGATTTAGATGGTTGGATGTAGCCCAGTTTTAGTTGTTCGTCTAGCCATGTTTTGAGTTGGCCATCTTCTTCTTGGCTCATGGGGTAGATTTTGCAGTCTATGGTCATGGGTGCTCCGGGTTTGAGTTCAATTGCATGGTCGTAAGGTCATGAGGGTGGAAATCGATGTGACGCTTCTTCGCTGAAGAGTTTGGTGAACCGTTGGTATGGTGCTGGTCTTTCTACTTCTTGTTGTGGTTGGTGGGCGGCAATGGCTAGTTCTGTGGCTGTGGTTCGTATTTGGCGGACCTCTTCTAGTTCTTGTACTATCTCTTCCACTTCTTCGCTCATAAGAGCTGTCGCAATGATGGTTTGATCGACCGCAGGGTCTATCGATCGGAGTACAATTGGCAGCGCACTTTCATGTATGGTAGCGTGTCTCTAGCTGATTGTTGGTTCGTATGCCACGAGCCATGGGTATCCTAGTACCAGGTCTTCCGTGCCGATGTCGGTGACTAGGAAGCGGATGTTTCTGTGGATGCCCTTGGTCTGTACATCTAGGTTTATGAAGTGTGTGATTGACCCAGCTTTATTCTCAGTGTTGTCTATGTTGTAGATCTTCTTTGGGCGGTCCAGGGTTTGGAGCCCTAACCCCATGCATTTGGAAAATGCTGGTCATATGAAGTTGTCAGTGGCTCTTGAATCTACAAGTCCTTTTATGTCGGCCATTGAGTAACGTGTGCGAATCGAGACTGGAATTCTAAGAGAATGGAAGCGAGTCATGATTACAGAGTTACAATTTGTTGCCCTCACCCAGGCCGATGGGTTTAGGCATCCCAAAAACCCTCCTGATTCCATAGGTCTTGGAATATGAGGTCTTTTACTTCGTCACTAGCTCCCCTAACTCCCTCCAACCAATCCTGTGCTGTTTGTTGAGGGGTTGATGCTGCTCTCAGTGACGATTCCAGTTCTTGGCGCATGTCTGTACTTTGAGCGTTGGTTGTGGGGTTTCTCCCTTGTTGTGACTGTCTTCTAGGCCTTGTGCAATCTCATGAGAAGTGGCCCGGGAGGTTACAGTTGTAGCAGATTACTTCCCTCATGTTGCAGCGAAGTCCTTCCTGTCTATTTTGTCCATATCTAGGTGGGAAGGGGGGTCTTTGCCTTTGTAGGACATCTTCCGCTCCAGCAAGTCGCGCGCGGGATCGATCCGCCAATGTATCCATGGCTTTTGGGTCGTAGCGGGGTGGCAGATTGCATGGTGGATTCCATGGTGCCCTGAATCCGAACCCTGGTCGTTGAGTGCGGTTTGGGGGACTTTTGGCGGGGGTTGACAGATTCAGCCTAGCGCGAAGGTGAATGTATTGTTTTTGTCATTTCATGGTGGCCTCCTTCCATTCGTCAAAGGTCGTGGGGTTGTCGAGTTTGTACACTTTTGAGAAGAGTTTGCTCAGGAGTCCCACCGTGAATCGGTTGATCGTTTGTCGGTCGTTGAGGCAATAGTCAGCCTTTCTTGCTAACTGCTCAAATGTGGTGACGTACGTGTCAATGTCGTCTCCTATCATTTTGAGTCCCTTCACAAGGGCTGCTTGTGCTTGTTCTTGCTCTAGTATGTTGGAGAATCAGTCCGCAAATCCTGCCATTAGGGTATCCCACAGGTATTCGTCGTAGCAGTCTATTCCTCGCCGTAATTCGTTGTTCAGCCATTGGAGGAATCCCAGCGTCCATCCGATGACTAGTGGCCCTTTTACATATCCCAGGAACAGGAGGCAACGCCTGTAGACATTGGGCATTACTAGTGCGTCACTGTTGAGTCCCCAATACAAGTGCCATTGCGTGAGGAAAGATTCGTAGTCAGCATGGTCTCCTTTGAATATGGTTGGGGGTTCGCCACTTAATTTATCTGGTCTGGGAACTCCAATCCCTCCTCCCGGCAGTCCTCCTCCCGGTGGGGGTGGCCCGAATGGGTTTCCTTCGGGGGGTCCACCTCTTGGGGGTCCTCCTCCAAAATCTCCGGGTGCTCCTCCAAATGGTCTGCGTGGTGGTGGTCCCCCTCTTCCAGGAGGTGGGTCTGGTTGGTCTGGACCTACTGCTTGAAATATGGCAGCGTCGTCTGCCGTCATTCTGTGGCCTGTTGCTGGGTTGATAGGTCCGAGGTAGGATTCCGCTTCCTTGGCTATCCTTCGTGCTTCTTCTATGGCTACAGTTTCTTCTATTGTTTCAGTTATGGTCGTGGTGGCCATTGCGATGGCTGGGGAGTAGATGTGGATGGTCTCTGGTTTGTTTATGTGGAGGGACTCAGCTGTCTGGATGATTTCCTCTGCTCCTCTCGATTCGTTTTCTTCTGACTCGTTCTCGTTATCTGTGGTCTCTTCTCCGCTTGTTTCTGATGGTGCTGGAGTTCTTGGTTCTGATGTGCTAAGCTCTGGTTGTCCGTCTATATGTCCCCACTGTTCTCTCGTGGGTAGTCCTTGTGTGTCGATGTTGCAGTTGTAGTTTCATCCTGCAGGTCTTACAGCGTCCCACCTGTTGTCGACTGGGTTCCACGTAATCTCCACCCAACACAAATTGTTGAAATTGAACTCAACTGGTCGGCATCGGGCAGGTCCCGACACGAAGTCTACAAAGTATCCTGTGTCTCCTCGGTATTCTCTCCAACAGGCTGCTTTTAGGAACTGTGTGGGTACGTTGTGGTCTCCTCTTCATTCGAGGGAGTATGATCGAAAGTTGGTCCACTGATCTCGAGTTGTGAACGCCACGGTGGGTGGATCTTGGTCTTAATGTTACGCCACTACCGGTGTTAAGTCTGACTTAGACTTCGAAAGGGCATTCACGACTTAGCGGAATGTGGAGCACAATGGCCTCAGGATCTTTGGACTTCTTGCATTGTATGGTCTCGTGACTGTTGTCATTGCACCAGGACACTTCTGAGTTCACTGGGCAGTATGCGGATCAACTTGCTCAAGGGAGACAAGCGAGGGAATGCAAGTCGAGGTGGTAGTGATTCAAAGAAGACCAAGATGGCTCTCCTTGGTCTTCCCGCTCTACTACTTGTACAGATACAGGGATGCTTTAAAGCTCCCCTCCAATCCGAGGTGACTAGTAGTGTAAATAGCTCGAACCCTATTACTACTACTATGTGGAACGAGTCATAGTATCCGACATGTGATACTATGATGACTGACTAATGCTGCTAAGTCCATGACACATTACTGCTTACTGAGGGGTCATATCCATACAGTAAGAGTCCGTTTCTTCGATCGTAACATCTTCTCCATCCATGAGGTCAGGGGGAGGGCGTGTGAAGTTTTCTCCATGTAGTTCCATCTCCTTATATGGGGTGAGGAGGTTAGTGTGGAACATGGGGTGGATCTTCCATGACTTCGGGAGTTCTAATTCATAAGATACCGCGGAGAGGGCCTTCTTGATGCGGAAAGGCCCGTGGTGTTTAGGGGCTAGCTTGGCCGTGGGGTAGAACATTTTAAGGTTCGTCCCCTCTAACCACACCTGTGCTCCCTCTTGATAGGGAATGAAGTGAGTGCGCCCTCGTTTCATCATGAGTTCTTGGGCGTGTTTGATGCAGTCCTGTGTGTGTTGTTGGAAGTTGCCCATGTCTTCCAAGCATTGACTGAAGGGGAAGTCGTGGGTTTTGGGGTCCAGGTAGTGCGCAGTTCCCAACCCATGATGAGTGAAAAGGGGGAGTGTTTTGTTGTTGCGTTGGGCCACGCATTGTGTGCGAATTGTGCTACTGGGAGAGCCTCTGCCCAGTTATCCTGTTGCACATTACTCCAGTGGCGTAGATATTGTTCCAGCCATTGGTTCATTCGCTCTGACTGCCCATCTGTTTGAGGGTGATATGCCGACAAGATGTTTTGCCTGATACCGAGAACTCGGCAAAGTTGTGTCATGAATGCTGACATAAATCGGGGGTCTCGATCGGTGATCAGTTTGCAGGGTATGCTGTAATGGGGGTAGACGTGACGGAGGTATAGTCGAGCTACGCCCTCTGTGGTGATTGTTTCGTTACATGGGATAAAGATGGCTGCTTTAGAGCAGTCGTGGTCTGTGATGGTGAGGATCGAGTCGTACCCCTGTGACGGTGGTAGTTTCGTGATGAAGTCCATTGCTATGACTTCAAACGGTTCTGCTTCTGGGTCAGTTGTGATGGGGAAAAGGTGTGGTTTTTGTCGATGGGGATTGATTTTATTGGCTTGGCATGTGGCGCAACCCTTGACGTATTCCTCTACATCTTTGCGCATATTGGGCCACCAGTAGTCTTGTCGTAAAAGTTCGTAGGTGTTTGTAATTCTGGGGTGTCCCATGGCAAGTGTGTCGTGGAAAAAGGTGATTACCCCCCGCTTAAGATTGTTGTCCCTGACAACGACAAGGGCCTCATCTTTCCACCATAATCCCCCATGTTTTTTCAGGCTATGCAGTTCGATCCATCGTAGCACTTGTGATTCGTCAAGGTTCTGCGTAATCTGGGTCCAGATATCCATGTCGTGCATTGACATCTCAGTGACCCAGATGACGTGGTCCGCGGGGAGGACGGTAACGTTGTTGTTATCTTCGTCGCCTGGCACGTAGTCTGCTCATCGGGACAGGGCGTCTGCGCGACCGTTCCTAATGCCAGGTATGTGCTTCAATACGAAGTCATATTCTGATAGTTCCAAGAACTCGCATGCTACTCGTTGACTGATTTTTCGCAGCTCTTTCCAGTATTGGAGCTTGGCGTGGTCGGTGTGTATAATGATTTTATGGGGTGAGCCAATGAGGTACGTGCGCCAGGCACAGAGGGCTTTGACCACTGCAAGTAGTTCTCTGTCGTAGATGTCATAGTTCCGCTTGGCTTGGGATAGTGATTCTGAGTGGAATGCTACTGGGTGGAGTTTTTGGTCGTCCCCTAACTGGTTGAGCACTGCACCAATAGCAACATTGGATGCGTCCACTTCCAGTTCAAACGGTTTTGTCAAATCGGGGGAGAGCAGGACTGGTTCTTGACATATTTGTTCTTTGACACGTTCAAACGCCCATTGTTGCTCTGCTCCCCAGTGCCACTGAGTGTCTTTCTTTGTGAGATCATGGAGGGGGTGTGTGAGGGATGAGAACCCTTTGATGAATCGGCGATAGAAGTTGCAGAACCCAATGAAGGCGCGTACTTCCTTGAGGTTCTTTGGGGGTTGCCATTCGCAGATCCCTTGTACTTTTATGGGGTCCATCCACAGCTTCCCATGTCCAATGATGAGTCCGAGGTACTCCATCTCGTGCACTTCAAACTCGCACTTCTCTGGTTTGATGTAGAGGTCATTCTCCGCACATATGGTTAGAACTTGGTGAACTCTTTCACAATGGTGTTCAAGATTGTCAAGGGTTGCAATGAGGATGTCATCCATGTACACGATTACCTCGTTTGTCAATATTGGTCCTCGAAATGTAAAGTCCATCATCGCTTGGAAAGTTGCTGGGAAGTTCATAAGACCGAAGTACATTACGAGTGGTTCAAAGGTCCCTTTGTTCATCTTAAAGGCAGCCTTCCACTCGTCTCCCTCGTCTATGCGAATGTTATTGTATCCCCAGCGGATATCCAATTTTGTGAAGAGTCGCGCATCATGGATTTTATCGATGAGCTCAGGGATAAGGGGCAACAAGTAATGGTTCCAGATAGTGACTTCATTTAGTCGTTGGTAGTCTTGTATGGGTCTAAGCTTCCCGTCCTTTTTCTTTATGAAGAAGAAAGGTGAGATGTATGGGGACTTCGACTGCCAGATGTACCCTCTCTCCAGCTGTTTGGCGAGGAATGTGTCGAGAGCCTTATCCTCTTCTTGCATTAGTGGATACACTTTACAATCCATCATTGTAGGTGCGTTGGGTGTCAGATCGATGGCGTGGTCCCACGGTTGTTTCAGCGGGAAGTGATGGGACGCTTCCTCATTGAATACCTTGCGATACTGCCAGTATTCTGGCAGGACCATGTCTTCAAAGGTGCGTACCTCCTGCTTGGCCGCTTCCTGCTGTGCCAGTTCTGACGCTGTCGTGGTTTTTTGCAGCAACACCACGCACAGCTCCTGCTCGTCATCTGCGATCTGCTCCCATGCCTCCTCATCAAGTTGATACGTCTCCAACGCCCATATGGATGCTTCTACAGGTGTGGCTTCATCCGATGACGAGAGGCTGGATATAACCACCGGCTGGAACTCCTCATCTAGCATCGCTTCCCCCCACTTCACAAGTGGTTCGAATGCTGAGAACCATGGGTAGCCTAGTATGACTTCGTCCCTTCCTAAGTTCATCACTAGGAAGCGAAGTGTCTTGGTGTCATTCCCAGTTCAGACATTTAGGTCGGTGTATTGGGTAATAGCCCCATCTTGGTTGTGCATCCCATCCACATTCCAAATGTGTATTGGTTGTGTGACGTCATGTGTTCCGATCTGCAGCCACTTTAGTAGCGAGGAGCAGATAAAATTATCCGTTGCTCCTGAGTCCAGGAGTACTTGTCGTTTGGCCGTTGCGTGTGCAGATTTAAAGAGTACTGGGATTCACATGGATCGGTATCTGCTATGGTACACATTTATATTGAGTGCTCTAGCCCAGGCCGTCGGGTTCAAGCGTCTAGAAAATCCTCTTTCGCGAACAACTTCTCCACCATGAGGTCCCGCACTTCCGGGGGCTGCGCTTTCATTGCAGCGATCTGTGCTTCAGCCTGTTCTTCCGTCGAAAGTATGCGGTTAGATTGTATGGCGACAGTAGTGACGGTGGGAGCTGATACAGTTGGGGAAGTGGGAATGGGAGTTGGTTGGGCAGTCGTGGAGGAAGTAGAAATTTGAGCGCCCTTTTGTGGGCAGTTATGTGAGATGTGCCCCGCAGCGTGGCATCTAAAACAGTGCCCCTCCTTTTGGAGTTGGATTCGGTCAGCATCGGTAAGAGCCACGAAGGCTCAGGCGCATCCAACATCCATGGTGTTTGGGTCATGGTTCTTGTTGAGGGCTTGTACCCACTGGTCGCGGTTATGCCCTCCCTTCTTTTGGTGCGGGGTTCGGTTCTTGCCAAGTCAGTCCTTTAAAACCAGGTACTCAGTGTAACACCACCACTGGCGTTAGTCCGACTTGGACACGAAAGGGCGTTCACGACTTAGCAGAATCTTTCTCTCGGGTCACGTGACCTGATTACGGGATACACGGCGTTTACGGGCACGTGATCTGATCGTACACTAGGGCAAGTCGTGCCACTAGGTAGTCCGATAATCGATGAAGACGACTTGCTCTGGAGGAGACAAGTGAAGCACGCGTAAAGAGACGAGTAGATGTGGTGAATTGAAGAAGACCAAGATGGCGAATCTTGGTCTTATCGAGCCACTATTTATACATATACGAGGTAGCTTTAAAGCTCCTCCCGAATCCGTACGACGAATAGCGTATGTAGCTCGAACCCTACTACCGCTATCCTAGTGTTGACTCATGCCCTAATGGCATGTGATTGCGACTCCTTGCTTACTGAGACTACCAGTCCATGACACATTACTGCTTACTTACAAGGTCATAATCGTAGGTAAGAGTCCGTTCCATGCATACCGTGACACTCAGCCTGTTGTAATTGGGTGGCCCACTTCCAATCCTCCCACGTGACAGGATGTTGGAAGCGGATGGCATTAATGACTAACTGGTTCAGGAGTCCGTCTTGGAATAGCTCCAAAGTTGTAGCTTCGTCTGGGCCATACCCAGCTTTTGTCGTTAGGTTGTCAAACTGGGCAATGTAAGAGTTGATGTCCTCCCCCTTCATTGCCAGGGTCTGCAAGGCTTTGTGGGCCTTCATCTGTTCCACAGTGTCGGTGTACACCTGCAGAAACCAGGTTTCTACCTCATTCCAGAGGTTATTTTGGGTTTGTAGGACCCCTGCTGCTAATTGATCTTCGAGCCACCTCATCTGCTCATCAACCCAATCATCAACAAGCGGTCCTCGGATATAGGAGAGGAAGGCCATGGCTCATTGTCTGGGTACTGTGGGCAGGTCCACCATTGGATTCATTCCACAATATAGTTTGAAGGCACGTAGGAACGCCTTGCTCTTTTCTCGGTTCCCATCAAATTCTGGCAGGGGTTCCCTCCTAGGTGACCATTGCTGCCAGGGGCTGGCATGGGTGGTGCGGCTCCTCTGGCCGGGGCCGGTCCACCGCCACTGCCACTGCCACCGCTGCCACTGCTGGCAGGGGTTCCTCCGGTGGGAGCTCCACTTCCACTGGGTGCCCCTCTGCCACTGGTGAGGGTGGTACTTGCAGATGCTTGTCCCTGCTGAGCCATTGCGTAGGATGGGAACGCCGAGGCTGAGAGGTTCGTTGTTGGTACGGATATACTTGGGGATGTAGTATCTTGGGGGTCAATATCAATTCCCAAGGGGTTCGACGATCCTAAAGGGCCGGTTTGCAAGGTGAGGGGTACTGGTCTGGTGGTGTACCACACTCCTTCGTTTGGGGAGTATTCAATGAATGCCCAGAGGCATTTGTCTTCAAGGTAGTGAATCTGTCGGTAGGATCTTGTTGTAGGGTCGAAGATGAAATATCCCTTGACTCCATATTTTCTGCCCAGACCGCTGCTCCCTTAACTCTGTCGGATAGTTCATCGGAGCTGAAACGATTGATATATTTGGGCTTGAACTTGGTTCGACTGCGACTGGATGTTGCCACGGTGAGAGACTTGACTTAATGTAACGCCACCACAGGGGCGTTAAGTACGACATGTACTTTGGCAAGTCAACGGGATCGGTACATCAGGAAAACCATGTATTTACTTATTCATACTTTTCCATACTTTTTCATTCTTTTCAGAAGAAAAGTAGAAAAAGTAAGAAAAAGACATCCCTCTTTCTTTTTTTTTTGCTTGCTGAGCTGCCAAAAAAAGTACAGGATAAGTAGAGTACCAAATGTCCAAAAATTGACAAAATAAAATGTCCAAAAATGGAAATATTGGACCAAACTTTATTTTTTGGTCCGAAAATTACCATATATGGTAATAAATTGGACCAAAATGTCAAAAAATCGGACCAAAATCAGACCAAAATCCAAAATTTGCCCAGAAATATGCCTAAAAAGTAGGAAAAGTAAAGAAAAAGAAGAGGGGATTTCTTTTTTTAAGTAGTTGGTACTTTTCTGAAAGGGTTCTTTTTTCCCTTGCTAAAAGAGCAAAAAGAACAGAAAGTACAAATAAGTGAAACATGGGTTTTCCTGATGTAAAGTGTGAACCGGTTAAGGTTCAGTTTGGTGGTGAACAAGTATCACTTGGTCTCCCAGGGACACAAGGATAATAGTGGAAAGTCAGGGCTCAAGCAAAGAAGCGAGCAAAATGGGGGACTCAAGCGCAATGGCAAGTCAAATGGGTTCGTGAGGCGAAGACAATGTGGTATTACACAAGAAGTCAAGTCTACTGTACAAGCTATGTAGGGCATGATTTATATACTAGTACAGAGTGTTTGTATTGTACAAACACATGGCACGATCCTAGGGTACTGGCCCTAGCGAACTAATAAGGAGACATGAAGGGAAAAGCCATAAGAAGTATAAGTGGATCCCGCAGGGGCACGCGGGACTCAAATGACGTCAGTGGGCTCTAGAAGTCATAGACCCGGGTTCCCTACGGTCATGGGGTCGGTGCGAGATAGAAGCTGAGAAGCGAATCAAAGCAGATTGTGGGTAAAAGTACACGCAAGCGTGGGGCGAGATAAGAAAGCAAGTTGGGCATATCATACAGTAAGGCGAAAATCGTAACACCCAGCAGACGTCGAACTTGGAAAATATCCAGCCCCCACTTAGATCTGCGATGAGTTGCAGTATGAGAGGGAGTGGGTATTGGTTGCGTATGGTCCATTTGTTGAGTTCTCTGTAGTCCTGTACCGGGCATAGCTTTCCGTCCTTCTTTTTGACGAAGAAGAAGGGGGATGCATACTGTGATTTAGAAGGACATATGTATCCTTTTGCCAGTTGTTCATCCAAAAATTCGTCGAGGGCCTTTTCTTCTGTTTGGTTGAGCGGATATATCTTGCAGTTGATGCTGTTGGGGGTGTCAGGTTTGAGGTCTATGGCATGATCCCAGGGTCTGGGGGGTGGAAATCTTTGGGATTCTTCCTCGCTGAATACCTTGGCGTGTCTTTTGTATTCGTTGGGAATTTCCTTTGTTTTTGTGTATTGTTGCGCCGATATTGCCAGATCCGTTGCCGTTGTTCGTATATGTATCGGGTGCATTTCTTCCTCTAGCTCCTGGAAGGCCTGTTCTCACTGCTCGTCTTGTATTTGTGCGGCGATCCTATGGATCTCTGCTTGGATAGCCGTGTTGTCGAGCGGTTTGTTTGGGTTGGTTGTGCGTATGATGATTGGGTATTGCTTTGTATCCATCGTAGCAGTTGCCCATTGTATGTTTGGCTGGAACGCACTCAGCCATGGGTATCCCAGGATGAGGTCTTCCCCTCCAACGTTAGTGATGAGGAACTGGGTGGTTTTTAATTTTCCATCAGTTTGTATGTTAAAGTCCACGCAGCGAGTGATTTTCCCTCCTTTGTTGTGAGTCCCGTCTATGTTCCATATGTTGTGAGGGTTGGGTAGTTCCTTGGTTCCTAACCTCATTCTTTTGACGAATTCTGGATGTATGAAGTTGTGCGTAGCTCTGGAGTCTACTAGTGCTTTCTTTTCAGCCATGAAGTAACTTGTGCGGATCGAAACTGGGACGTGCATAGATCAATAGTGTGTGATAAACGACAAGTTACAATTTGAAGCCCTCACCCAGGCCGTTGGGTTCAGGCGCTCTGAAAATCCTGTCTCCCCACCATATCCCTTATGAAGACTTCCTTCTGTTCTTTGGTGTTATGATTTTCGCCCTACTATATGACGCGTTCTATTTACCTTCTCACCTCGCCTCATGTTCGCATGTACTTTTATCCATGATCTGTTCCGACTCACTCTTCGACTCTTATCTCGCACCAACCCCATGACCATAGAGAAGCCAGACCTGTAACTTCTAGGACCTGCTGACATCATTTGAGCCCCGCGTGCCCCTGCGGGATTCCCTTGTACTTCTTATGGACTTTCCCTTCATGCTTCCTTATTAGCTCGCTGAGGCCAGTACCTCAGGATCGCACCATGTGTTTGTACTTTATAAACACCCTGTACTAGTATATAAGTCACGCCCTACCTAGCTTGTATGGTAGACTTGACTTCTTGTGTAATACCACATTGTCTTGGCCTCACAAACTGACCTTGACTCGCCTCTGCGCTTGAGTCCTCGCTTTCGCTCGCCTCTTCGCTTGAGCCTTGATTCCTCGCTTTCGCTCGCCTCTTCACTTGAGCCTTGATTCCCGTTATTATCCTTGTGTCCCTGGGAGACCAAGTGATACTTGTTCACCACCGAACTGAGTCCTAACCAACTCGTGCTCATCCAATCCCATTGACTTGCTGAAGTACACGTCGTACTTAACGCCCCTGTGGTGGCGTTACATTCGGGGAGAGCTGCGATGCAACCCATGATGTTGCTTATCTGGGGATCAGCGGCTGCGCGATTTGCCTGGACTGGCTCATCGAGGTTGATGAGAGGTTCTTCAGCTACGCTTTGGGGAGCAGTAGGGATTTCTTCTATGTAGTGTTACGAACCCTGACCACCAAAGGTGTGGCCCGCGTGCATGACGGCCCGGAGACACTGCCAGACCCTGCAGAGACTCCGCGGAGCCAGATGAGCAGCCGCACCGGATCCCCGGGTGCTAGGGAGCGGTTACGGAAGAACCTGGGCTTGTGACGTCACCGATCACGTGACTTGGGCCTGGACTAACCTAGACCGATGACGACAGATGGCGCAATGCCTCATGTGACCTTCTAGTAGGTTCCATGGCTGCACATGGACCACCGAACCCTTGGTAGAGCGGACTTAGCTGGGTACGAACCTTATGTACCTGCATGTATATATACCAGTAGCGTTTCGTACTCAAGTCCCCAGACTTGAGTTACTTAGCAATACCAGCTAGTACCTTGGGAACCTTGCTCTGCGCTCTAAGACTATCCTCTTATCTTGTGCACCACCGTTCTCACTGTGCCTCTTCGAGCGTACGCCTTTGACCGATCCAAGTCTCCTTAGTCATCGTCTGCAACTACGACCCTTAGACCTTGTCCTTTCGTTATGCCATCTGCTGGTAAACCCAGAGTCGCACGTCGCCCCGCTGGTGGCATGACATGTAGGCTCCCCTGCCTCGGGCCCTCCTTGGTTGGTTACAGTCTCGTGAGAAGTGGCCTTTCTGATTACAGTTGAAGCAGGTTACATCCCTGATGTTCATAATCCCTTGTCCTCCTCCTCTGCGCTGCATGAATCCCGTCCTTGGTGGGAATGGTGGCCTTCCATTATAGTCCCTTACGTCTTTGGGGTGGTTTCAGTTGATGTCGCCTATTTCGGCAACTCGTGCTCGGATTCTTCCAGGGGTAGTATCCATGGCGTCTAGGTGGTTGCAGTACTGCTGCCATCCTTGTGGTTGTGTTTGACGTTGTGGTGCTTGGAATCGTGCCGGCAGGTTATTGCAGGGTTGCTGTTGTTGTTGGGGCTGTCTTCCAAAACCCTCCATCCTTGCCTTCATGTGTAGGTAGCGCTTCTGTTGTTCTATGAGCGTGCTTTTCCATTGGGAGTAGCTGCGCGGATTGTGGAATTGATAGGCATTCTGGTAGAGCTTGATGGGTACACCTCTGGTGAATTTGTTGAGGACTAGTGGTTCGTCCAGTCGGTAGTCAGCCTGTCGGACCAGCTTTTCAAATTTAGTGATGTAGCTGTCTATGTCTTCGTTCATCATCCTAAACCCTTTGTCCAGTTCTACCCTTGCGCGGTCCTTTTCCAGATTGTTGCGGAATTGTCCTTTGAAGGCGAGTTCTACTCTGGCCCATAGCCAAGGATCGTTTTTATTTGCTTGGGTGTCGAGCCATTTGGTGGTTTCGGTCACCCATTCGTCAACGAGTGGTCCTTGGATGTATGTGAGGAACATCATGGCCTTGATGTATGGAACTTTGAGGCTTTGGTTTGCGGCATTGACTCCCACGAATCTGTTCCATTGGGAGAGGAATGCTTCTGCTTCGTCGCAATTTCCAGTGAAGATTTTGGGTTCCTTTCCTAGGAATTTATTTGTGTCTGGCATCGTGAAATTGGGTATGGCTGCTCCTTCTCCTTCGCTGTTTGGGTTGTCGTCAGGGTCTCCTCCTGGTGGTGCTCCTCCTGCTCCTCCTCCTTCGTCTGGGGATTTCCCGAATAGTGTGGTTCTAGCTTGGGCCATTGTTACTGTGGCAGACATATCTGTGGGGATGGACTTAGCGATTTGTTTGAGGTGTTCCTCCTCCTGTTGGTTTCTGATGATGCGGATCTCTTCTGGGTTGCTTGTGATGGATGGAGATGGTGCTGGTGTTTTAGGTGTTGGTGAGTGGATTGACTCTTCTTTGTCTCCGTCGATTGGTCCCCACTGATCCCTGGTGGTGACGTTGGATTGGAGGATGTCAAGGTTAAGGCCTGAGCTTGTGGGTCTGTTGACTTGGTATTTGTTGTAGGTGTCATTCCAGCGGATTTCAACCCAGCAGAGGTTGTCGAAGTTGAATTCTACAGGGACAAGTTGGGACTCTCCTTGCCGATTGGTGTAGTAGGTGAAGTATCCTGGGTTTTCTGCATCATCCTTCCAAAATGTGTTTTCTAGATATCTCTTTGGGACATTGCGATCTCCTCTTCTGTCGATGTAGTAGGGCCGGAAGGGAACCCAGAAGTCTTTGGTTGTTCTCGTAGGGTTGGCCACGGTGGGATCTTGGTCTTAATGTAGCGTTTACCACGAACGCTTGCCTGACTTAGGCTTCTCGAGTAGTGGCGACCCTTCGTTGGAAGAAGTTTCTGTTCGCAGGGGAATCAGCATAGAAGGCAGGGTGAGGTAGGATACAACCGTCTTGCCCAAAGTATGCGTGAAGGTCTTTGAGGGTAGGTATCCCAGCGGGTACCTCGTCAATGTAACGTGCGTAAGTCCAATTAGGACTGTCGAGGATGTAGAAGGTGTGGTACGGCGATGTGATGCGTTCATTGCGGTACAGGTGAATCTTGTGGGCTGCGGTGCCGACGGGATATTCCACTGGTCACGGGAGACACTTGGGATAAGTCATGGGGATTGTGATGAACACTCACTCAGTGTGATGAACACTCACTCAGAGTGCTCGTGCAGGACACTTGGCTGACGAGGAGCGCGAGGAACGATGAAGAAGGCAGGGAAAACTTGGAGGAACTTGGCTAGAACGAGGATAACGATGAGATCGCGAATCCAAGCTATGGTTAATAGCGAAGAAAGGCACTAGGGGGTTATCCAAGTGGGAGTCACAAGTGGACAGTCTGAGGGACTGTCCGTTCTATTGCTCTAGCTTATATACCTGGGTACATGGTCTGTGCGTACTTTAGGGGAGGCTTACTACTTCCCACAGGTGCTGCGCAATGGAAGGTTCTGGAAGGGTTCTAAGTATATCAACCAATCAGAATAATCGTAGGTATCGTACGACTGCTCCGCAGTCGATTGCGCAAGATTGCGCCATAGTGGTGTGACTGCTCCGCAGTCCAATAGGATTAATCCAAAGAGTGGTACGACTTTCAGTCGTCAGGTGACTTGATAAACATAGGATAATCACGTGACCAGTCATGTGACCGTCGGAGTACGAATTTGGAACTCCGACTTCGGATTTCCCCTTTAGGAAATTGATTACATAAGACCGGGCCGGCGCGGACCGGTCTTAGACACTCGAGTCACGACCCAAGTTTACAGGTTCATGACAGTATCCCCTCTTTAAGGGGTTGCTGCGCCGTTCAGCAACCATCAAGGTTCTGAGTTGGGGTGCTCGTGGATTCTTGTGGTGAAATTGTCGAACAAGGTCCTGGGCGTGTTTCATTTGTGAGGCTGGGAGCCAGGAGTTTTCTGAAGAAGGGTATCCTTTCCACTTCACTAGGTATTGTATGCCTCTCTTGTTCGGAGAGAGTCTTGATTGGAGGACCGTTTCTACTTCATAGTGCTCGTCCTCTCCTTGGACTATTTCTGGGGGTGGTCTGGTGAAATTGGGTCCATGGGCTGTGGTTTCGTTGTAGGGGGATACAAGGGATATATGGAACACTGGATGGATCTTCCAAGCTTTGGGCAACTGGAGTTTACAATTAACTCCCCACGCGGATATGACTTTGAATGGTCCATGTCGTCTAGGGGCTAGTTTGGCCTTGGGGTGCGTGGTGTGGATATTGGTTCCTTCTAACCAAACTTGGTTGCCTGGCTGGGGTACATAGGTGGCTGTGGATACATGGGTATTTTTCATGACTTCGGCTGCTACCTTTAGTGCAGCGGATACTTCGATGCGAATTTGTTCTAGGGAATGAAGGCGTTCTTCTACTGTGGGTATTTTGGACGCAAAATTGACTGGTGGAATGAATTCTGGTTTGTAGCCGTACCAGATCTCGAAGGGTGATTTTCCTGTGGCGCTGTGTTGTCTTGCATTGTGAGCGAATTCCATGAAGGGTATTAGTTCTACCCAGTTGTCGACTTGGAAATTACAAAAGACGCGTAGGTATTGTTCTAGTTCCTGGTTGACGCGTTCTGTTTCTCCATCCGTTTGTGGATGGAATGCTGTAGACATGGTTGACTTGATGCCTAGTTTGCTCCAAACTTCTTGCATTACTTTGGAAGCAAATTGTGGTCCTCTATCGGATATTACTTGGTGTGGTAGACCTGTTCGTCTCCAGACTTGTTCTAAGTATAACTTGGATGTTTCTTCGGCAGTGATGGTCTTGTTACATGGAGCAATTATCGTTGCTTTACTGAGACGATCCACTACAACGAATAGTGAATCGTATCCTTGTGACGTGGGGAGATCTGTGATGAAGTCCATAGTGATTATTTCCCAAATTTCGTTAGGGACTTGATTTGGTTGCAGGGGTACTTGGTTTCTTGGTTTAACTTTTGTTGCTTGGCAAGTGGCACATCCGTCCACATAGCTCTTGACGAAGGTGGACATGCCTGGCCACCAGAATTCTCGTGAAATTAGTTCGTAGGTCTTCCATCTTCCAGGGTGTCCTGTGGCAAGATGGTCATGGTATTGCTTGACTATTTCTCTTCGGAGATCTTCATTCTTGGGGACGTATACTTGTCCTTTGTACAGGATGATTCCATCTTCTAAGTTCCAATCTTCTAAGCCCTTTGTGAGGGATCTAGGGCCATTCTTTAGAAGGGTTTCTAAGGCAAGGCTAACTTCTTTGTCGTATTCTTGAGTGCTCTTGATTTGTTGTTGTAACGTGGTGTTCCCTTGGACTGTGATTGTTGTGGGTCGGACTGCATGGATTGCGAAAAATTTGTTATCCAGAAGCACACGATCATTTTCTTCGTGAGCTATCCCCTCTTTAAGGTCTGGACGCCTGGACAGGGCATCCGACTTATTTTGGGTACTGGGTTTGTGGACAATGGTGAACTTGAAACGTGAGAGGAAGAGGGCCCATCGTGCTTGGCGCCACGTAAGTTTCTGTTTCATGGAGAAATAGACCAAATTTCCATGGTCTGACCAAATTTCGAGGGTGTCTTCACGTCCTTCAAGGTAGTGGCGAAAAATTTCCAGGGCGTGGATGATAGCAAGGAGTTCTTTATCATGGATTTCATAGTTCCGTTCGGCAGGCTGTAGAGACTTGGAGTGGTACGCGATGGGGTGCCAACGGTTGAGTGCATCGGGTTGTTCTAAGATGGCGCCAGTGGCAAAGTCACTAGCGTCCGTGATTAAGCGGAAAGGCTTCTCGTGGTCTGGTAGGGCAAGGACAGGTGCAGTGGTGAAAGCTGTGATGAGTGTCTGAAAGGCTGTGGATGCTTCTGGGGTCCATAGGAAGGGTACTTCTTTCTTGGTTAAGTCAAACAAGGGGCGTGCAATGGTAGAGAAGTCCTTGATGAAGCGTCGATAAAAGTTGCAAAATCCTAGGAAGGCTTGAACTTGTTTGACCGTCTTAGGAGGTGGCCAGTCTCTTATTCCTGCCACCTTGGCTGGGTCCATGGCAATTTGTCCCTCGGATATAACGAGTCCGAGGTATTCTATGGATGTCTGGGCAAAAGAGCATTTCTCTGGTTTCAAGTAGAGGTCGTATTTTGCTAGGCGTGATAGTACTTCGTGGGTGAGCCTGGTTAACGTGGGGAGGTCCTCTGCAAATATCAGGATATCATCGAGATAGACGACAACGTGTCCTTCATCTATTAGGTCTTCGAAGATGGTGTTCATGAATGTTTGAAACGTGGCAGGGGCGTTGCAGAGGCCGAATGTCATGACTGTGGGTTCATATAGTCCGAGGGGTGTCTTGAAAGCAGCTTTGTACTCGTTGCCTTTGCGGACTCGTATATTGTTGTAGCCCCATCGGATATCTAACTTGGTGAACCATCTTGCGCCGCGTAGTTTATCAATGAGCTCAGGGATTAATGGCAATGGGGCGGCGTTCTTGATCGTAATATCGTTTAATGCTCAATAATCTTGTACTGGGCGTAACTTGCCGTCTTTCTTATCTATAAAAAAGAAGGGGCTGGCCATGGGTGACTTGGAAGGGCGAATATATCCCCTTTGTAGGTGATCCGTGATATAAATCTTCAATGCTTCTGATTCTTTGGGCGTAAGACGATAGATGGAGCAATTCTTCATGGTGGCTCCAGGTTTCAATTCTATGGCATGGTCCCATGGCTGGTGCTGTGGTAGTCTTTGGGAGGCTGTCTCGCTAAATACCTTAGCGTACTGTGAAAACTGGGCTGGTATGTGATCCGTGGATGTCTTGGGTGCTGTTCTAGCTGCAATTTCTGTGCTCGTGGTGGTCTTGGCTCTAATGAGTATATCTTCTTCCTTGGTTTCTTGATGTAGGTACAGGAACGGCTCCATGGCTTCTTGACTAAAGGCAGGTTCACCTGCGACTTGGTATTCTTCCGTGGTTTGTAAAACATTGATCGTGGTTGTTCGCATCTGCGGCTTCTTGGCTGTAATAACTAGGGACTTGGTGGATAGTGTGCAGGTCTTGGGGCATCTTGTGAAGGCGAGTTGTGGTGTGGCCCAGTTAACTTCTGGGTTGTGTGCTTTGAGCCAGTCTGTTCCTAGGATAATATCGTGGTCGCCTAGCGTGGTTACGTAGAGTTCAACACATTCGTCGTGGTATTCTCCATCGGAAGTCTTTATCCGGATTGTCTGGATCGTAGTATATCGAACTGATCCTTGTTTGTTCAATGTTCCATCCACGTTTCGTACTGGAAGTGGGTTAACCAGGGTTCTGAGGGTTAGGTTATTCCTCTTGGCAAAGTCTTGATCTATGATGATTCCTTCTGCGCCGCTGTCTAGTAAAGCCCATGCACTGATTTCTCGACCGGTTTTCTTTCCTACTAGAGTGATTCTGAGCGTAATTGAGGGTGATTGTCTATTCCGTATCGTATCACCGGGTACAGGCTCAGAATCTAACGTCTCTAGTAATGAGTATCCTTGGGTAAAACTATGGTTGGCCACTCGTAAAGCCCTAACTGACAGTGCTTCAGTAGGGTAGTTTAAAAATCCTCTGGAAGGGGGGCTGATTGAGGGCGTGGAATCGTGATGTGTGCTGGGGGACTGTGATACATTGCCGCTATCTGGGCAGGGTGATCTTTGGGGGGATCCTCGTAGGATTCTTCTTGAGTTAGGGTCGCGCGTGCCCTAAAGTCTGACTGCTGATTACTGGGTCTTCCATTCCCTTGTCCTTGTCGTTGGGAGCTATTCCTGGTCCGGCAGTCCTTGGCTCGGTGGTTCGGCTTTCCGCAATAAAAACAGAGCTTCTCCTTGAAGCGTCGATCTTTTTCTTCCTTGGTTATTCTGCCTGCTTGCTGAGGTCTTATACTCGTGGCTGTGGTGGCGTTGACGTGAGCGCCGTCTTCTTCAGCGTACATGGCCCTATTTCTTGGCCCTTGAAGTCTTTGTCCTGTGAATGCTGGGTTACTGTAGAGACGCCATACGCGGTCGAATTCTCTTGCTAGTTCGACCAATTTGTCTAGGGTTGTGGGCTGTGGTGATACACCAATAATCTTCTGGTGTAGAGCTGCAGGGAGTGCCTTTCTAAAGGCGAACATCTTGGTTTCTTCGTTTGCACCTGATCTGGATGCATACGTGGACCATTCTTGGTACCAATCATTGAAGGGTCGATTTCCCATACGACAGGAGTACATGAGGTTGGTTGATTCTAACTTGGTGTGTGACGGAATGAAGTGTTTCTTGAACGCATCTCTGAAATCATTCCAGGTGCCAAAGTCTATGGGCGTGGCTGTGAGGGCTTTGGTCTGCTGATCTTGGGCCCAATCTCCTGCTGGGGTACCAATCTTGAAGTGTGTTAAGGCAGCTGATACGCGCTTGCCTTCGTTGGTGTACGTGGATTCATTGAGATAGTAGTAGTTTTCAACACTACTCCAAAAGGCTTCTGCCTTGTCTTGTTTGCCATCGAATGGTTCTGGGGGTGTTCCTAATAACTTGGCGCCTCCTCCTGAAGCCATGGTGCTTGTTACTGGGGGTGTCGGTGGTGGAGAAGGGGATTGACTCTTGGTACCAAAAAGCTTTGGTTGTCTTGGTGTGAACAGTGGATAACTTGGTTGACTGGATGGTCCTGGGGTGCTTGGGAGTGCACCTGGTAGCTTTCCTGCTGATGGTGACTGTGGTGACTCACTGTCGCTCGACAGTAAAGGCACGACGGATGCGAAAGACTGGGGGTGGTGGAGGGCGCGGGGTGGGGCACAAAGGCGGTTGTGATTGGGACGACTTGGCTTGACTTAGACAATGGAGTGGCGCTTAGTGGAAGATCGTGTCTTCGCAGCTGAAGGGGCACAGGGGCAGGAGTCAAGGCAAGTGGGGAATGTCACAAGTGGACAGTCTGAGGGACTGTCCGTTCTATTGCGCTGGCTTATATACCCAGAGGGATGGTCTGTGCGTAAGTTTAGGGCAGGCTTAAGGTCTGCCCATGGGTACTGCGGAATACTGCGGAATGGAACATTCCAGTAACATCTAAATATAGTGTCCAATGGGAAAATCAGGATAGTATCGTACGACTGCTCTGCAGTCGATGACGCCATATGACGTGACTGCTCCGCAGTCCAATCAGAATAATCGTAGGAGTGGTACGACTGCGCCGCAGTCGAGTTGGTCATAATGATTTGACTGCTCCGCAGTCCAATCAGATAAATCCAAGGAATGGTACGACTCTCAGTCGTCAGGTGACTTGATAAACAATGGGAGATCACGTGACTGATCACGCGATCGTCGGAGTACGAAATTCAAACTCCGATTCCGGATTTCCCCTTTAGGAAGGTGATTAGATAAGACCGGGCCGGTGCGGACCGGTCTTAGACGCCCAAGTCACGACCCAAGTTTCTAGGTTCGTGACAGTGACTGGGGGGTGTGTGTTCCTGATAAACTAGCTAGTACTGAGGCGACGGTCTTGGTGGTTTTGTCTAGGAGGCCTGATACTTCTGCCTGTTCTGTCTCTGAATTCTCTTGGTCTGTACTTGGCGGTGGGGATAAGTCTGATCCTTCTTGGTCAGAGTCTGGGAAGACTACTCTTCTGTTATTCTTGTAGACCCAAAGTTCTCGTTTGGTTGACCAACGGACTTCCTTTCCGTTGTACTTGGCTGTGAGATTGTGGTGATTGTACGATCCTTTGTCAAATTTGCTATATCCTGGGTAAGCGTCTTCAAAATCGTCTTTGCTGACAGTGTCGTCTGTCCCAAAGAATTTCCACGAGAGCTTCCTGTTTGGGCTCGTGAGTTCTTCTGTGTTCCAGATAACGTGGATTAGATTATCGTCAAGGGAGAAGAAGGGGTTCTTGAAGTAGATGGGGACTCTTGCTAGTTCTTCAGGGGTAAGGTCTCTAGTGTTTTGGCCTGGTTGGTTGCTCATTCACTAGAGCGTCTTTGTAGTCTTGATACGGTCCAACCGTCTGAGTCCCAGGCGTAAAAGATTTTATACCCTGGTTGTAGTGTTATCCCGTGAGTTGCACTTGGTCGTTGGCTAGATCGAATCCAACAATATTCTTCAAATATCCTGTAATGCGATATTAAGACACTAGATCTCCACAAGAGCCCTTGGAACCCTACTGGGTCTGTGGTGATGTCGCGGATGTTGTTGACTGTGTGCTGGAGGTTTAGGGGAACTCCGTGTCTCTGGAATATGAGTTGACAGTGCTGCTTGAAGGTCTGTAATTCTCTGGGGTTTCTCGTGGGTAGTGTTCTTGATATGAAGGGTACTTCTGGGAGGTGGTAATACGTGGGTTGGGTTGCTAGGAATTGTCCTTCTTCGCTACTAGTAGAGGGTTGACGAACGACTGGGGGAAGCTCGTGATAACTTGGATAAGTGGGGGTCGCTTGAACTGGGTTACTTGGACGTGTACTTGTTGCTTGGTTTACTCTCCTAATGTCTCTATTAGGGATTACTGGGGGGTGTTCTTCGGGAGAGGGAATAGGCATATCCCTTCTTATAAACTGGTTTCATTGTCTTCGGTTTCTGTGACGTTGAGATACTTGTTGAGATGCCAGGGTGATAGCCCAATCGAGTGCGCTTTCTGCCAGGGTGGTTTAAACAAGAAACCTTCTATATTCTTTCTCTAGAAGGTAGATAATCTTGGCCTGGAGCCCACAATACTACACTAGGTGGAGTAGGTGGGGTATCTGGTCTGTAACCACAAGTACAGACTTCTTTACTACACCAACAGACACCGTTACTGATCCACTGGTTGGCAGGTTCTCCCCAACCACTATCAGTATCCGTGAATGGTGTAGGGGGACTTGGACTTGGACTTGGTGGATTACTTGATGGGAGAGGCTCGTCTCCGTTCTCTTGGATATCAAGGCGTGTGACGAAGTCGTGATCGTCGGGGGTGTCTGGGGGAAGGTGAAAGATTCTTGGGTTGACGATGTTGATGTCTGGGTTTTCAAGGGTTGTTTCCCAGAAGTTTCCCCACTTGAAGGTATATTCGCGACCTTCAGTGATAACTAGGTGTGGTCCGAGTTGGGTAGATTCTAGTCGAATCTCTTGGAAGGATATTTGGACTTGTTCGTAGTCCAGTCGAAACCATTCGAGGAAGTATTATCTTTCTCCGTTTAGGAGCTTTTCTATGATGCGCTGTCTTCTAGGGGCGATGTGGACAAACCAAAGATAGTCGTCTTTGTTCCACAAGAGGGTCGATTCAATGGGAGCGCCGTGGACTGTGAGTGTCTTGGATAGGTGCCAATACAGGAGTTGCTCTTGGGCTAGGTTGCTAAGCCTATCTAGCTTGCTGGTGACGAAGTCTTGAAACTCGACTAAGGTGAGTACCTTTCCGAATGGAAGTATAGAGTCAAGGTCTTTAAGGAGGAGGGTACTATCGCTCCAAACTTCTACTGTGTTGGAGTGGGCGAGGTTAACGAGGGTACTAGAAGGATAGTAGTATTGAAGTTGTCTTTCTCTGTGGGTTTCAAAGAGTGCTTGAGAGCGATTAATTTCCTCTTGTTCCAGGATTTGAGTTGGACGGAAATGTGACACTAAACCCCTTTTTATTTTCTACCAATGACCAATCTGACTACAACTACTTACTTGTAAAGTAAATAGTTATAGTTCCTGTTGATCTAAGTGGGTAGAGATGTACAGGAAGGGGTCAGTGGGAAGGCGCGGTGTGAAACAGTACGAGAGAAGGGAGGGGCTAGTTCTAACAGTGTCCTCAAAATGGTACCCCTGGTTGATTACGAAGATCCGGTCCTGCCAAAAGGCCAAGTATCCGTACGTGGATATAATCCTACTGTCTAGAAAATCTTGGAGCTCAAGGGTGACTAGAGTCCCGACGTACGCCTGCCGAATAACTTGGTTTAATGGGGCGAATGCCTGACGGATACCTTCTTGGAAGTTGTACTTGATGGAGCCGAGAGGGAGGTCTTGGCTCGGAAGGTCGAGGATGGCTTGGGAGCAGGCATATAGGGGGGGGATCCCGAGAGCGAGGGCAAGGGGGCGGTGACGAGGGTAGAGTTGGATGTAATGAGGGGACTGGAAGCGGAAAGGGGTGACGCCGGGGAAGTTAGGGGGGTACGCGAGGAGATGGTCAATGGAGGGGAGCTGTGTTAGTGAGACCTGATAGAACTCCGAGATTGGTCTCCACTCTTCTCCCTGGGGTGTCTGAACGTTGATGAATTGGTGGGGGTGCAGGCCGGTGGTAACGTTGACACAAGATGGGGGGCGGACGATGGGCAAGGCAGGGGGGATGTTTTCCTGGTTCTCGTGGGGGAGGTCATTGTCAGGGGTGTCGACACGTGGAACGCCTTCTGCTACATGATTGTAGTTGATGGGCGAGTCGGGAGTGGCGGGGCGAGCAGGAAGTGACAAGGACCAGGGACGAGGCGAGACGAGGCGGACCGACGGGGATGGGAGATCGGAGAGGGGCGACAAGGGCCCGAGTAGGGGGGACTGGAATACTTGAACCGGATCTGGGTACACCAGTTCCGGGGATGGGGAGTGAGTACGAGGGGCACCGGATCGAACGGCTACTTGAGACCGGATATCAAAATCCGGGGACGGGGACGATGGGCGAGAGACCAGGGACGGGACACCAGAGAGAGCGAGGTAGTTTTCGTCGAGTAAAACGTACTCGACGCCGGGGGATGCCTCCGCGTAAGAGAGGGGGGTAGCCGGGCGAGGTGTCGGGGGGTGGGAGAAGACCGGGGACGAGGGCGCTACGAAAGCAGCCGGACCTTGGGGGAGAGCGACTTGCTCAACTTGGACGAGGGGGGTGTTCAACCCCACCGGAGACAATGGACGAGTAAAGGGAGAAGAGGGGGAGAGGCGACAACGAGGGGGGCCACGATACTGGGGCTCCCACAAGGTATTATAGGAACTGGAATCACCGTCCCAGTGACCAAAATCGTCTCCGAAATCAGACACTATCAAGGAGCATCCAAGTCAGATAATGAGACTGTCCAAGTGTGATGAACACTCACTCAGAGTGTTCCTGCAATACACTTGGCTGACGAGGAGCGCGAGGAACGATGAAGACGTTGGGGAAAACTTGGGCGAACTTGGCTAGAACGAGGATAATGAGGAGGTTGCGAATCCAAGCTATGGTCAATAGCGAAGAAAGGCGCTAGGATGTTATCCAAGTGGGAGTCACAAGTGGACAGTCTGAGGGACTGTCCATTCTATTGCTCTAGCTTATATACCTGGGTACATGGTCTGTGCGTACTTTAGGGGAGGCTTACTACTTCCCACAGGTGCTGCGCAATGGAAGGTTCTGGAAGGGTTCTAAGTATATCAACCAATCAGAATAGTCATAGGTATCGTATGACTGCTCCGCAGTCGATTGCACAAGATTGCACCATAGTGGTGTGACTGCTCTGCAGTCCAATAGGATTAATCCAAAGAGTGGTACGACTTTCAGTCGTCAGGTGACTTGATAAACATAGGATAATCACGTGACCAGTCACGTGACCGTCGGAGTACGAATTTGGAACTCCGACTTCGGATTTCCCCTTTAGGAAATTGATTACATAAGACCGGGCTGGCGCGGACCGGTCTTAGACGCTCAAGTCACGACCCAAGTTTACAGGTTCGTTGTAATGTTCCACCGGACGTTCCTTCTTGTACTGCGGACAAGGCTTTCGGGACGACCCAACGATCACCGGGATATGTTGAAGTCACGTGCTCGATCTTGTACTAGCTCGATAACGAGGCGTAGTAGTGTTGCCCAAAGGATGCAAAGGGAGATAAAGAGAGCAAGTCGAAGTTGATATGACAGAGTGGTCGGCAGGATAGCACAACCAAGGGAGAATGATGCAGCACGTTCCTTGAACGGCAGAAGTAGAGCGGAAAGGAAAGGATAGGGGCCTCACGGCGATCCCTCAGCTAAGGACGATTCAACAGATGTATATGCACCAAAGGTAGCTATCAGCACACAACTGGCAAGACAGCGCAGAAGTGGCACTACAGTGGGTGGTATAATCCAAGAAGTCAAGCTTAGGTCTTCAGCGACCATAAGCCCCAGTCTATATACATGTCCAAGGAGGTTTGAACCCCAGCTTGGAACTCCGAAACCCTAATATCCGGATCCTAGGAATGAGTCACAAACGAGTCAGAGATAACAATCCACCAATGGCAGTAGGGCGCAAAGGTATGAGTCAGAGATAAGCATCCGCAGCTGTATGAGCGCTGCTTCCATCCAATCAGAACGCAAACGTGTACAATCCATCAGAATCAAGGCACAATCGATCAGGCACATACGAGTCATCACAAACACGAGGCAGTCGAGACCGGTCCAGGCACAAGCTCATCTGGACCCTTCTGGTGCAAGTCTAGCCAGGTCACGTGCCAGGGTCACATGACGGGTGCTTGACGTAAGATCACGTGATCTACTCCCAGTATTCTTGAGCGAATCCATGGTAGTTGGGAAGGTCACGTGACTTAGCTGGTTGTTGGGCGTATGAAGCCACAAGTCCCATAACTTCAACCTCTTCTTCGGCATAATCAGCACATGATCGCTTCACGGCAGTGTTCCGAGGTCTTGCAGGGGTGTTCGGGGGAACAGTTACGGGCAAAACCGTAACATTCGTGACATGCGCAGTGCCACATTGTCCCCACTGTAATAGTGAGGGTTGGGCACAGGTACACGGCTAGAGCACCTTGGTGCATTGTCCATCTCGCACAACAGCTGACTACGCTGTGCTCGAGCCTCAAATCCTCCTGGCATATCCGGTGAGGGAGGTGGGACATGGCACATAATGCGCGTTGCACTCTGGCGCGGCGGTGGTGAGGTGGGAGTGACTTGCTCACGCTTTGGTGTGGTGGGCAGAGTGGGCAGTGCAGGTGGTGGTGGTGGCGTGTGTGGACGCTCTTGTTTTGGGTCTAGGAGTTCTTCAACATCCTCCTCCTCACTGCTGCTGGAGTGTGCAGGGGAGGGAACTCGCTGTGGTGGTAATGCCGACATGCTAGGTACGGCAATTACTGGTGGAGGTAGTGGTTGTGACACCACTTGAGAAGGTTGTGGGTGTGGCTCAACACCCTGGAGGGACAGGAAGCTGCTCTCGTCGAATGTCACATCCCTGGACAATCTGACAGAGCGGGTTTGGCGGTCCCAGAGCTTATAGCCCTTAGATTCGGGCTCAAACCCAATAAGCATGACCTCAATGGCCTTTGCATCCAATTTGCAACACTTATCAGCGGGTACGTGCATGTACCCTTTGCATCCAAAGATGCGTAAATGTGAGACATCTGGTACTTTGCCAGAGTACCAGAGCTCATAAGGTGTGCGCCACTTGAGCGTACGGGTGGGAGAGCGGTTGTAGATGTGTACCGCAGTGCTCATTGCATGCTCCCAGAAGCCTTTAGACATACCAGCTGTGTGCAGCATGGCCATTGCCTTATCCGTAATGGTGCGGTTAAACCGCTTGGCTTTCCCATTTGACTGTGGTGAACCTGGCATCGTAAGGTGATGCTCTATCCCTCTCTGCTTGAGAATGTCCTGCACTTGGCTAGCCATATACTCGCCACCGCGATCAGAGTGGAGTGCGCGCAGTTTATGGGATGTCTGGGTTTCACCCCAGGCCAAATACATCTGCAGCGCTTTCACAAACTGATCCTTTGACTTAATGAAGTATACCACTGCGAACTTGGAGTGGTTGTCTATGAAGGTGGCGGTGTAGGCGGAGCCTTGCAGGGACTGAGTTTGCATAGTGTAACGTTCCACCGGACGTTCTTCTTGTACTGCGGACAAGGCTACCAGGACAACCTAGTGATCACCAGATATGTCAAAGTCACGTACTCGATCTTCTACTAGCTCGCAAACGAGTCGTAGTAATGTTCCCCAAAGGATACAAAGGGAGGTGAAGAGAGTAAGCTGAAGTAGATGTGGCAAAGATAGTCGGCAAGACAGCGTGACTTAGGAGATGAGGCAGCACGTTCCTTGAATGGCAGAGGTAGAGAGGAAAGGAGAGGATGTGAGGCCTTACGGCGATTCACCAGCTAAGGACTAGGAGTTGACAACCAAAGTCTATTCAGCACTCAACTGGCAAGACAGCGCAGAAGAGGCAAGGCGTTTGGGTGGTATAATCCAAGAAGTCAAGCTTAGGTCTTCAGCGACCGTAAGCCAGAGCCTATATACATGTCCAAGGAGGTTTGAACCCCAGCTTGGAACTCCGAAACCCTAATACACGGATCCTAGGAATGAGTCACAATCAAGTCAGGGATAACAATTGACCAATGGCAGTAAGGCGCAAAGGTATGAGTCAGAGATAATCATCCGCAGCTGTATGAGCACTGCTTCCATCCAATCAGAGCACAAACATTGTATAGTACATCAGAATCAAGGCACAATTGATCAGGCACATACGAGTCATCACAAACATGAGGCATTCGAGACCAGTCCAGGCACAAGCTCATCTGGACCCTTCTGGTGCAAGTCTAGCCAGGTCACGTGCCAGGGTCACGTGACGGGCGTTTGATGTAAGATCACGTGATCTACTCCCAATATTCTTGAGTGTTTCCAAGGTAGGCGGGAAGGTCACGTGACTTAGCTGGTTGCTGGGCCTGTTCAGCCACAAGCCTCATAACTTCAACCTCTTCTTCGGCATTTTCAGCACGTGATCGCTTCACAGCAGTGTTCCGAGGTCTTGCAGGGGTGTTCAGGGAACCAGTTATGGGTGGAACCATAACACATAGGACCAGCTAGGTCACTGTGCACAATCTCAAAGATATGGGTTGTCCTTTTGTTGGAGGATGCAGAGAAGGGTTGGCGAGTGGATTTGCCTAACTCACACCCACGACACACACCAGTGTGCATGGTAGAGCTGTCAATGTCCATGCCTGTAGTGGCAGAGGGACCGTACAACTTGAGAGCAGCAGAGGAGATGTGTCCCATGCGCTGATGCCAGATATCAAGAGTGGTGGCAGCACTTTTAACATGAGCATTTAGGCCAATGCTTGAAGCGTCCAACCAGTATAGGTTGTCCTCCAAGTAGCCAACAGCTACACAGCTTTTATTGACAGATATTTTAAATGAGCCACTGTCAAAGGCTACTTCCGCACCCTTTTGTGCTAGAGCACGCATCGACAAGAAGCGTGTTTTCACCTGTGGTAGGTGCAGCACATTGCTTAGGGTGATAGGAATGCCCTGGCTCGTAGTGAAGACGACGGAGCCTACACCAACTTGGTCAATTGTGGACTTATCCCCTAGGTGCACAGCACCTTGACATGGGGTGTAGTCCTTGAAATCAGACCGATGTGGTGTGATGTGGTGTGTTGCACCACTGTCCATCATCCAACGCACACGTGAGGCAGCATACAAGGCAACACCAACTGAATTTGCAGCCCAGTCAATGGCGGGCTCATCAACGACCTCCTTAATGGAGGCGGTGGTTGGTACTAATACATAACTATTGGCAGCCTTGTTGCTAGTGTCCTTCGCCTTCCCCGCAGCTTCATCCTTCTTCCTCTGCCTGCAGTCAGGCTTGATGTGCCCCTTTTTGTTGCAGTAGTGGCACGTAAGCTGAGAGTGATCCTTCTTCTTACGGGCACCACCACTAGGCTTGATGGGGGCAGCCTTATTGAGCGAGGAACCAGAGGGGCCAGAACGGTGCACCTCCTCCGAAACGATGCGCGCAATTATTTCAGCGTGCTTGAGCTTGGAGGGTGTGCCACAGGCAAGGATGGTAGATGCCAGAACCTCATAGGAGGCTGGCAGGGTGTGGAGGAGAATGAGACAGAACTGGACGTCAGTGACGCCCATCTGCACGTTGGAAAGGCCAACCTGCAGCTCATTGAGCTTGGCCAACTGGGAGGCCATTGGTGTGGAGTCGTCGAGGCGGGCTTGGGTTAACTGGATCCACAAGTTAAATATGGTGGTGCTGCCCGAAGCACCAGCATACACATCCTTTAGCTTGTCCCACTTCGCAGTGAAGGTGGGGTAGGCATATGGGTCGGCAACAAGGGAGTATACGTCTGGTTTAAGATATAGGTGGAGGGACACCTTGGACCGATGCTGGATGGATTCCCATTCTTCAGGGGAAACTCCAGTGGGAGGGGCATGACAGGTGAATACATCCTCAGCCTCATGTAGAGTGAGGATGGCCTCAAGTGTCCCAGACCACTCGTTCCAGTGAGTCCCATCGAATTGCTCGAGGCGAATGCCAGAAGGCATGCTGAAGGTTGTGGAATACGCATTGGCAATGCGTGTGGAGGGTGTGGACCCAGAAGTGATTGGAGGCAGGCCGGTTGAGGCACCTGCTGTGGCTCCTGCAGCCACACCAGTGGTGGCAACACCGGTGGGCAAGGCAGCACGAGAAGAGTGTGTGGAAGACATGGGGATGATTTATCTATCACCGAGGAGCAGTCAGCGACAGTGCTTCTAAACAGTTGCAAGATATGATGGGGATACCACTCCTGTCTGTGAATCTGTAAGGCCAGAACGCTAGCGTGTCCTGCCTCCTGTGGTATGCCAGTGATACAAGGGCTAGGCCCAGGATGGGAGATCCCTTTGCCATACTAGGAGCCAGCTGCCAGCCAGGGTGTGTCTAGGACATGGCTCACTAGTTTGCGTCAGGGGGATATGGAGTGAGTGCTTTCAGAGCCCAAGGCTGTCTACCTCAGCCTCCTCAGCCTGTTGGTTGCCTCATCGCCACAAGTGGCTTTACTGAATCCTTTCCCATTGCTGCTACAAGGCAGGTATCTGGTTGCAGAACACCATAAGGTGAACACCCCCCAGAGTCTGAACCAGGTTTTACACTCCCATGGTGAGGAGATCCTGCACCCAGTGTGGAGCACCAGAGACAGCTGGCGCTAAGCTCCACAATACACAGCCCAGTGGGCCATGCACACCTGGATATGGATTGAAGGGCTACCAGACCCAGTCTCCTTGCGCATAGTGCAGGGGCTAGGAAAAACAGTAGGGATGAAAGTAGGACTACTGGGCAGTACATAGCAGGAGGTTCCTCAGCAGGGACCACTGGCGCCCCAGTGTCCACTGCCTTGGGCAAGGCTGGTGAGGCCCCAGACAGACCTTAGCCTGGTGTGTGATCCTAAGAACACAGTGACCAGCCAAGTGGAGTGGCTAGGGCACCAGGGCCCATAACCTGATGAACAGCGCACACAAAGGGACTATACTCACAGTGACAAAGTAGACTGTGGTGAGATACAGAGGGTGGCTGGAAGCAGCAACAGAGTAATATCAAGCAAGTGAAGCAGATGTAGAGTCTGGCACACAACAGATGAGAACTGATGTTTATACATGAGAGAAGACATACCTGGCACACAACAGATGAGAACTGATGTCGTCCAGGAGCGTACAGGCTACACTACTTATACAAAATCACAAGGTGACGCAAGTAACACCAGGTCACACTAAATACAAGGGACATTGTTCTACAGATGGACAAAGGAGTGGACGTTCTGAGAACAAGGGACAAGAGTGTTGATAAGTGGCCTGAGCGCATCTAGTGGCTCAATGGACATGCAGATAATGGACTGCTTTAGATAAGATACATTGGACTTATGTAGATTAGATTATACTGTATATGATCTTTACAATCTTGGACTTTTCTTATCTATGACATCACTGTACAATGACATCATGGACTCCTCTGGACTCCCCTTGTACTTCGTCCTTGTACTCTGACCTTCGTTCTTATCTTTATTATATGTCACTATGATATCATATTCCAGACTTTCCTTGTTCTATACGCCTTGTTCTCCAGAACAGTACACTCCTTTGTCCGCTTGTAGAACAATGCGTCTTGTATTTACTGTGACCAGCTGTTACCTGCGTCACCCTGTATTTTGTATAAGTAGTGTAGCTTGTACGCTCCTGGTCCACATCAGTTCTCATCTGTTGTGTGCCAGACTCTACATCTGCTTCACTTGCTTGATATTATTCTGTTGCTGCTTCCAGCCACCCTCTGTATCTCACCACAGTCTACTTTGTCACTGTGAGTATAGTCCCTTCATGTGCGCTGTTCATCAAAGAAAACAAGAAGAATCTAGACTAATGATATCATACTGACATCATAATAAGGATAGAACAAAGGGAAACTACAAGAGCATTGGGAACAATGCAAAGTCCGGATTCTATGATGTCATAGTGTACAGTGATGTCATAGATAAGTAAATACAACAAGTCCAAGATTGTGTGATCATAATAATCTAATCTACATAAGTCCTGTATATCTTATCTACAGCAGTCCATATCTGATTGTCCTCTGAGCTGCTAAGTGTGCAAGGGTCACTTATCAACAGTAATGCACGTTCATCTCGCCGAATCCTTCTACTGTGACGGCACGTGTGAACCTGGGGAGCGCGTTCAGCTCACGCTCGTGGGTGCGCCAGTCATACCCGTCCCTCCATCTGCTGACGAGCCGCCTGATGTCGGCAAGCGGCGCGCCATGGGCCCACCCGGTGGCACTGACCTCGTCAGGCAGGCGGGTGTCGTCGAGCTTGCGCTTGAGTAGGGTGAGCGCGTCATCTGAAACTGCGATTTTGAAGGGCTGCTCAGAGGTCATGGTTGGAAGATCGCAGAGGGTGTGGGTTGGTCAGAATCGTGGAAGGCAGAACGCAACACGAGAAAGAAATGGTTCGGACCCATCAGTTTCTGAAAGAAAGATTTTGCCGCGCCGCATCAAACCTTTTTTTCACTCACGCAGGCTCCCGTCGCCGCCTGTGATCAGTTCGCAATCGCCGTGGCACCTGCTCCTCGACAGGCCGCCTCTAAGTTCTAGTGATCCGTGTAGGTCTGTGTCTAGTCGTCCGTTCTCGGGGCTCACTGCATCTCTGCGCTTTTAAACAGTCCGCGGAATGAAAGCATGTTTTTTTTTGGCTGATGCCGCCAAGGTTCATTGCGGAGCCTTCGCACCGTCGCACGCCTGGACTACGCCGGTCAAGCCCCGGCGCCCCCAATTAAATTTCAGTCAAGGATCGCCTCATTGACTGCCGTTGTGTGCTCCAATCTCGGTCTTATAACTTATCATTCGAGTTCTCTTTTTTTGGGGGGACCCATTCATATTTTGTCTCCAAGTCCTGAGGTCCGACCGCTCACTGACTCTCCTACCTTCTCTCAACCTTGCTCTCAACCTCACAAATCGTTGTGCCGTAGACGCCGTCAACGTGACCTCCTCTAACCATGCGCTACCGTTGGGTCCCTCTACTCTTCCTTCTCTCAACTGTTTCTCTTGGTGGCATTGCGACATCACCTTGGGACGACATGCGCTCCGAACACTCCTGGAAAAATATCCCGGAGAATTGGGTATCCCTAGGCCTCCCGATAGCTGACACCACGATCGATCTCTACATCGCGCTCAAGCCCTACCGCGAGAATGCCCTGGTCGACGCGCTCAATGAGATCAGCGATCCTGGACATTCAAGGCACGTCTCCTCTACTATCCATTCGTTACGCATGTTCTCACGTGTGTCGCTACGCCGATACAGATATGGCGTGCATTTGTCTAGGGAGCAAGTCACTGATCTTGTCGCTCCCCATCCAGATACTATCCAACTCGTCCATTCTTGGCTCGAGCACCATCGCATAACTTCCTCCTCGGTCTCAGTGACACATGGCGGCAGTTTTCTGACCGTCACCGCGGTGTCCGTTTCCCAAGCCAACGACCTCCTTGGCGCGTCATACCAGCTCTACACGCACACCAAGACGAACGAGACGATTGTGCGCACACTTGGCTACTCGCTTCCTGTAGTGCTGCATGGGCATGTGCAGACTGTGGCACCTACGACGTTCTTTTCCTCCCCACTCACGCAGTGGCAGACACCGCGCAAACGCTCTGACGTGGCAGCAGTGAGGCCAGGAAAGTCGCCAAGCCGCCGTGATGATGCCGACGTAACGCTGGCATCCCTGCGCTGGCTGTATAGCACAGTCACCTACGTGCCCAGTGCAATGGACCGAAACAAGGTCGGGGTTACGGGATATAATGAGGAGTACCCGAGCCCAGCGGACCTGAAGTCGTACATGCTCAAATACCGCCCCGACGGGATCGATGCGACCTATGTCGTCGAATTGGTCAACGGCGGCAAATACGACCCGAGTAACCCTGGAACAGAAGCGAACCTCAATATTCAGCTCAGTGAGGGCATGACATACCCGACCCCGCACATCTTCTACAGCACAAAGACTTCGCCGAGCGGCGATCATTTCCTTGCCTGGTTGAACGCCGTCCTCGGCGGACAGAACGTCCCGCAAACGATCACCACGTCGTATGGCTTTTTTGAGAACGCTTTCCCGAGGAGATATGCGATACAGGTGTGCTACCTGTTCGCGCAGCTCGGCGCGCGTGGCGCCAGTGTCCTCTTCGCAAGCGGCGACGACGGTGTCGGCAGAGGTGACTGCATTCGATTCACTCCTATCTTCCCCGCAACCTGTGCGTGTGGCTTTTATTATCTACCCACAGGCAGTGCACAAGCGCAGGGACATGCGGCTCACCACACGGCCACATTTTCGCAGGTCCCTACGTCACTGCAGTTGGCGCAACGATGAGCCTCGGGCCAGAGGTCGCAGCCAGCCTCTCCGGTGGGGGTTTCTCAGACATCTTTCAGCGCCCGGAGTACCAGCAGCAGGCGGTGTCCACCTTCCTCGACAACCTCGGCCATCAGTATTCTGGCCTCTACAAGTGTGTTCGCGTGTGACATAATCTGACACATTTCGTTGTAACCTGTGCAGCCCTTTAGGCCGCGGCATCCCAGATATTTCCGCACAGGCGAGGAGGATCCCGATTTTCCACAAAGGAGAGGAGGACATCCTGAAAGGGACAAGCTGCTCAGCGCCAGTGCGTCTCTCCTTCCTCCCTCCTCTCTGCGCCGTCCATCCTCGAGCGTCACGCTGACCGCTAAAGTACAGATCGTGTCGGGAATTATCTCCCTACTCAACGACTACCGACTTTCGCAAGGCAAGCCTCCGCTCGGCTTTCTGAACCCCTGGCTTTACGGCGGTGGCCTCAACGGCTTAAATGACATCGTGTCTGGCTCGAACCCGGGTTGCAATACCGATGGATTCTCTGCCGTCGTCGGATGGGACCCTGTGCGTCCCGCCAGTCTTGTGTCTATTCAGCTTCGTCGTTTGCTGACGCTGGGCCCATAGGTGACGGGTCTTGGGACGCCTGACTTCTTGCGACTAATGCACACACTTGATCAGGGCTCTTCAAACCCGCCAGAATAACCAGCCAGAGAGATTGCGCGAGTTATACGCCGTCATATATGCGCCGTGACACTATCTATAGACCAATTTGTTGTCAATGGCTCGAGTTACCGTGAATGTCGGATGCAAGATGCAAGGCCGACACTGCAGTTGACCCTGATGTAGTTCGTGAGGGATTTGGCGTTATGACCAAAGAAATGGTAAAAGTGGATCCTACTCTGCTGTCCCACTGTCACGGTATCGGATTAGTATCAATGCAAAAAATCACTTTTCTTTCTGTGGCCATCAACAACACATTGCGGTTAATTCAACACGTACATATTATATTATATTTATTCTCCCTGTGTTCCTGACCACACCCTCTGAGCCGCAGTACATGCAGCCGAACTATTAGACGTACCACGCTCCGGCCACTTGGCGACTTCGAGGGTCACGGTGGAGGGATTCATCAGCAAAACCAGATTTAACTAGCTTAACTAGTGGTTACTAGGGGAAACTAGTGACAATATATTTGGGTGTCACTAGCCTCGGCTAGTGCCCACTAGTAACATTTTGTTTTCCTGATGATGTTTTGAACGTTGTAAGGGCAGCTCGGCCGAGCTGCCCTTGGGCCCGCAACCAGCCATTTCTAGCGACTTGCCAGGGTAGAGTACGGAATACCCGCACGGGTCACGGGTCGGGTAGCGCCGAGTACAGTCGGGTAGACAGCTTCAACCCGAGGCAAACCCGTACTAGTGTGGTCGTACCTATGCAAAAATCGACTTTTCATTTTCTGTAGCTTCAACAACACATCGTAGCTATTTCATATTGTACATACCAATAGAAGAATGGATATACTATTCAATGGTGATTTTTCCTTATTTTTATTTTGGCTCCTAGGGAGCACGACCGACTTCACCCCCCGATGCACATTTGATCGCGCACTGGCCCCTCAAGGTGAGATTACCTTCTACAACTCTATCGCATGTACGATATCACCCCAAATTTATCATGGGTGTTCTCATTGGTCTCTTCTAACACTCTATTCCAACAGATTTGCGTGGCATTTAACAAGATTGTTGGGATCTGGTGGTCTGGGCCTTTACTTTTTACGACTCCCCTCTCTTCCTTGTTACACTGTAGTCGAAATTCTCATTACATTTTTATTTTTTGTTATGACCTCATATCTACAGATCCTACTTTACCTCCTGTAATTTTTTTCGGCAGAAAGGACCACGGGAAGAGGGTGATCTGAGGCCATTTTCTAAATTTGCATCCTCGTGACCATTTGCATCCACCTGACACCACTAGTACCCGAACCGCGGGTTCAAGTTACCACGGGTTTTGCCTTTTATGTTTTTGTTTTGTTGACTCTGGAATCAACTTCCATGCCGCAACGAGCTGACAAGCCCAATGCTCTCTACTTGGCCTCGGGCATATCCCGCCCTCCCCACATCCTTGACCACCGGTGTGTTTCCGAAACAGAGTCTGTGACCTCCCCGTGTCATGTAGCTTACGGTGTTTATTACAGACCGGAGGTATTGACACAATCGGCTCCAATCTGAACCTGAGTATGAGGATAAAGGGCTTGGTTCCAACGAGGCGGGGGTCAGGATGGCTCAGCTTCGGATGATATCTAGAATGCCGGTTCTTCATCGCTTGGAGATGTTCCACAGGAATTACTGTACAGTACAGTCCCTTACCCGGTTCAAGTTGTCGGACAGCCCGAGTCGGCAAGCGTGACAAACAGCCAATTCTCATCCTTGCGACACAATAGGATTTTCATCTTAAACACGCCTGGAGCATGTTAAAAGTGGTACTAGATGGTGTATGCCTGATTTTGTAGGGATCAGACAAGAGAAATTCGAGGTGTCCGACAACCAGGTGCTGTCCGACTCAAAACAGTACTCAGTGCGTCTTCCATATCTTCTATTCCATTCTCGCAGCTCGTGCCAACGGTCCTGAAGCTTGATCTGTGTCAGACTAAGGCGCCAGTACGTCGTCCAGCGCATATATTCGCGAGTCGGTTTGTGTCTTGTCTTGCTGACCGCCGCACGTGAGGCGCGTGAGGATTAGCGGTCATACACGTTGCCTGGGAGTTCATGCTGCTTATCCGTGGCTTCCCCATCTCATTGCGGATACACATGCCCAAGTGCGTCTCTGTCCCTTACTTCTTCACGCCCCCACTGGCACGTCCGAAGATCCCGCCCAGTCTGTTTGCAGTCTCGTTCAATAGGAGCCGCACCTAGAAAATCATTGTCGTGAACTCGCAAGACATGCCGTGCATGGAATTTGGACTCATTCAGAACCGTTCTTTGGGTGTTGTATGCGTGTTTCGCTGCTCGTTGTTTTGTGTTCTGGCTGCGTATAGTACTAGCACTATTCTCTCATTTCCTATCAAGTAGGTACAACTAATTCATGATATATGACTCATGGTTCCCAACTTGAATCAATAATACTCTATCCTCTTATTTGAGGTTTATTGTAAGTACACGAGCTCTCATCTAACATGTGACTATTACACCACTAGAAAAAGATAGTACGACCTAGGTCTGAATGCAAGTAGCCCAACTGCATTCATGCACGAACGTACAAAGATCGACGCGTGTTTCGTGTTCGCCTGCAACCCAGATATTATTTATTGGCTAATAGATGGAAATATCAATTTGATATTAACGTAGTGAGAAAAGCGGGGGTTGGGGGCGCAGCCCCCAACAAGCTGAAGTAGAGTGCGAAGGCTGGAGAAACAAGTGAAGCGGTAGGCACGGAGCTGAAGCTTGTTGAGCATAATATTAGACGATGTTGGCACCCTCAAACGTCTCTCCCTTGGGGACTTCCGAGTCAGTCGTCTTGACTGACAGGATATCCAGAACGACCGTTCCGCCCTCTGAACCGTGTTGCTTCCTTGTTTGGTGCGACTGGTGCGAAAAGGGAATCGAATGTTCGCTGTGGGGCTCATTAACCACCTTGACCACACCATTGGAGGCAGGGTAGTCAATGAGTTGGCGGAATAAACGTGCGGCGCCAAGCGGCGAGATTACCACTTGAGTACGAAACATTTCAGTCAGGTAAAGCGAACGCAATTTACTAGCGGCAGGCTTACGTGCAAAAGCTTGAAAAGTCTTCAGTGTTAGCACGTCAGGTTTTGCATCCCTTTTTCTTTTTCGTAAAGCAAACGCACCATGTTCATAGCATCTAACCAATCGGTCCCTCTTGAGTATAGAGCCAGGGAATTTGGTAAGGAAGAGAACCACGTACCGTTTAGATCCAGAGAGATAAAAACCTAGATGGGCCAACTTTCAGTGACTTATCAAGCCTATTTCCAATCCAAGTTAGACGCACAGCAGGGGGAACTTCGACAAGCGTGACGATCAGGACCCATATCAAACCCTATGGTCGGCGTTAACGCGATCGATGAGGAGAGGGGGGGGACGGGTCACCTGCGTGCGAAGGAGCCGCCAGACACCACCCGACTTCGGGGCATTTTTCCAGCGCTTGAGACCGGCCAGCATGAGGACGAGGAGTACTATATCCGTGGTGAGGGTGGAGAGGACGCTGATCCTGCTGTGGTGTGTATGCAAGATTGCGCAGAGGATTCCAATCCAGGTCGAGCGGAGAGTGATCAGGCCTAAGAAATGGTCGAGATCGTGTACTTATGACGACCACACAGACATACATACTGTAGACGTAGATGGCAGTATTGGCAATCCACACTGCACAGACGAATGCAATGATGATTTTGCTGTGGTTCCAGAGCACGGCGCTAAGAGCATTCTCAATTCGGAGGCATACAGATGCGGCGATAAAACAGGTTGTGCTTACACACGCAGGATGATCAATGCCGATGTGCACATAAACGAAAGATATGCAAACATCTGCGGAGTCGCTACCCGGTCAAGAAAATGGAATTCAGATGGCACGCGGCATCTTACGAAGGAAAAGACGGCACATGCCTAGATGGACATTCAGTACCTTTGCTCATCTGGTCAATTCGACTTATCGTACCTGGCAATTGATCTTGTGGGACACGTCAAAGCCCAGAAATTGTAACGCAATGGCGAACAGGGGGAACCAACGACACCCCAGGTACAGCTATCGCGTTAGGTCGGCTTCACTGTCTTCTCCATACGGTATCTACTTTGAGACGGACGACGCACCAGGAACGACCATGTAAATTTGCGCTTTTTCGAAATGAAAGAATACTCAAAGTCGAGACACGAGACGATCTCCCAGCTGGTGCGTAGTGGGTTATAGCGCTCTGAATCATGATATGGGAAAATGACATGGCACACATGTAAACGCCGCCAAGGACGTGGACGAGCTTGACGAGAGCGACTGTCGCACAGTCAGGGTAAGTCACTAAACCTCGGGTACCCGAATGAATGAACGAACTATCTTCTGCAACGACGATGGCGGGGCGACGCCAGTCGACCATGGTGTGTGGCGGGGCGCTGCGAATGAGCGAACCGGTAAGGTGAAAGGAAACGGCGGAGAAATGGGGTCGTCGAAAAATATCGGATCTATTTTAAGTAACTCCAGGACCTGAGAAAGGAGCGCCATGGATCTCTCTGGGGTCATGCTAAGAAGACGCTGTCCCGCGATACCGACGCCTCGGCATTCGTGTTGAGATACTTGGGTGACTTCCCATCAGCGTTGTCATGACCCGGTTCTGACTGGGTCAGACCCGTAGGGTCAGAACCGTATGGAAAGCAGGGTGAGCAGCAGGTCAATTTTTCAAAGTGCGCACTAACCGAGATTCTCGGCCGCGTTTCTGGAATGGTAACAATGTAACTCATTTTCAGCCCACTGGGGAAGTGGAATCCGAATGATATTTACAAATTTAAACGCTAGTGGAGGAAAGGGCAGAGGCACCGCGCTCACCACTGTTGGCAACTTGAACAACGATGAGCGCTGAGCGTGCGGCAGGTCCCGGGACGAAGGCCAGGTGGGTGAATTACATAATCTGAAAAATGAGTTCAATTCCAAAAACGCGGCTCAGGATCTCGGTTAGCTTAGTCGAAATATCGGCTAGCTTATAGCGAAATTGACCTACCTACCCCTGCTTTCCATAGAAACTGCCGTAAAAGCAGCAGCACCTTCGTCACTTCGAGGAAGCTCCTTGGCCCTGCGAGCCGTGTACAACTAAGCAATGAGTTCGAAAGCCAGAGACGACGTACGACTATGGACGAACAACAGCGAGATGGCACCCTTGGCGGCACTCCGCTGACGCACGTACTAGTAATGCACGCTCAGCTAGCCGAATCCCTCCACCGCGATGGTGCGCGTGAACATGGGAAGCGCGTTCAGCTCGCACTCGTGGGTGCGCCAGTCATACCCGTCCTTCCACCTGCTAACGAGCCGCTTGATATCGGCGAGCGGCTCGCTGTAGGCCCACTCGGCGGCGTTGACCGGTAGGCGAGTGTTGTCGAGCTTTTCGATTGAGAACTTGAAGCGCGAACAGGGATTTTGAAGGACTGCTCGACACTTATGGTGGGTAAATAGTAGCATGTGGATAGACAGGTTGCATATAGACAAAGGGCGAGGACTCCGCGGTTCGAAACTGAAGAAACGGCAGTGCAACTATTTCGGGGTCTGACAAAGAAGAACTGTTCAGTTCAGTCTCGCGCGGCACTCGGGCCCAGTCCCCAGAGTTACAGTAGTGTAGCCCAATGCGTCCGTGCACAAACGTAGAAAGATCGGCGTGGGTTTCATACAGTATCCGCCTGCAACCCACTGGCAGAAATTACTCGGAAGGTGTGACGTCTCCTATGCGTTGGCAGTATCATGATACCGACTATCTGGCGAGGATACCATAAACTCGACCCAATACGTGCTCGCGAATCGCGATAGATTGTTGCAGGGATGATATCAACCGCTGCCAAGATCTCTCTATCTCCCTGCTTTCCCATTCCATTTTCTTCAAATTCTTCTTTGTGTCAGAACTGGTGAATTCGATGTGAGCCGACGGCACAGGGGTGGTAAGGTGCGGAGGACTTGACCACGCTCAGGCTGGATTCGGCGTCGATTCGTCGACTCTTGGACACTGTCGCATTCTGCGCAGACGGCCCAGGTTGAGTCGGTCGAGTCGGGCGGGCCGCCCGCCGAGGCTCTGCTTGTTAGTTCTTACCTTGGTTTTTACAACCAGTGCGCATAAATAGAGGGACTAAGACCAACACGAGATACTTGCCAGTGGATCATACAGTCACTGTACTCTCTACTAATAGCCGGTACACCTCTGGACGACGCCCGCCGCAGGACCAAACTTGCTGAACATTTTCCGAAGGTCGCCTAGTACGAGCGCTTCGGGCTACTCGTACGCCGCAAAGTGTCCGCCGACCTTGTGTTCCGGCTCAAACACAATCCTTCCTTCGGAACGTAACAAACTGCCTCCCGCTCACCAGTCGATGTATAGCAAGAGGAAGGAATCTGAACGCACACTTTGGGGAACCGGACGAGATACTTGGGGAAGAAGGATAATGGACCAACCAGAACGGTCGTCTTGGGGGAAATCGATCAATTCGCCTGTGCGTGCGAGCTCATAGTAGATCCTGATGGAGGCTGCGGGTCCCGCGCGAGAGGACCAAAAAATCGAGGTCCACGTAAGAACTGTCGAAACCGATTCAATTTAGTTTTGGAACCGACGTATGGTGGGTGTCAATGCACCTTCGTCGTCGGTTCACGGATACGCATGACCACGCGACAAACTTCATATCAACGCGAGCAGGTCAACAGGCCACTTGGCCAGGCTGATCCGAGTGTCTGCGGCTTGGTGGACTGTTCGGCATAGTAGCCCATGCCATGCTTGATGAAGTATTGGGAAGCAGCCGCCGCCTCTCGCTCACGCGATACGTGATAAAGCACTTGAGTACAACTTACTGTAGGCGGCTCGCATCTAGGATCATATGGAGTCATAACTCGTGAAACACTCTATTATGTGTTACAGCAGTAGACTTAAGTATGTACAACAGACGGCATTGCATACCAAAAACGGTTACATACGGAGGTTTCTAGGTGGCCACAATCCGAATCCTCTCAGTTTGGAATCTGCTCGAAGTTGGTTCTTACGCCTACTGTATGAAGAACTACTACAAGGACTACTACAACCAACGTAACTCGGATTCCAGCCACACTCTCTGGCGACCTGGAAATAATCTCTCTTCCATTCAATAGCCAGTACGCCCCGGAACGACGCCTGCCGCAGGCCCAGACTTGCCGAACATTTTCCGAAGGTCGCCCACGAGTGCTTCGGGTTGCTCGTACGCCGCAAAGTGTCCACCGGCCTCGTGCTCCGACTCGAACACGATCCTTCCTTTGGAACGTAACAAACTGCCCCCCATCCACCGTCCTTAATTAGTCGACTGTAATCGGGACCAGGTATGGGAACGCACGCTTTGGGGAAACGGACGATCTCCTTGGGGAAGAAGGACAGGCCGACCGGGACGGTCGTCTTGGGGAAAACAAACAATTCGGCCGAGAGTGTGAGCTCATAGTAGATCCTGATGGACGCTGCAGGCCCCGCGCGCGAGAACCAATAAATCGAGACCCACGTAAGAACTGCGAAACTAGTGAAATTATGTTTGGACACGAGACGCAGCAGGGTGATGCACCTTCATCGTCGGTCCACGGATACGCGTCTGTCCACAGGACGAGCTTTTCGTATATCCACGCGAGCAAGCCGACGGGCGAGTCGGCCAGGCTGTATCCAATTGTCTGCGGCTTGGTGGACTGTTCGGCGGCGTAACCCATGCCATTCTTTAGGTAGTCTTGGTTAATGGCTGCCGCCTCTCGCCCACGCGATGTGAAGGACCACATCAAGCACTTGAGTAGAACAATGGGATTTCCGAACAACTTCGGTGGCTCGCATCTTTTTTTTTTTTTTTTGGAAATGCAAGGATGAGAGGAGTGCAATTGGGATGCCGTGAGGGCCACTTACATGGGAATGTTTGAGTGTGATGCCTTGACGTGCTTGGGTCCGTATAGGGAAGCCGTGGTAAGCGTCAGCTACGATAGATCGCCGTTATTGCAATGTCCCCGGAGAGGTGCTACTGACACTTACTATATGCCCCCAGTTTCCGCCTTGCGTCACATATTCGGTGTAACCCAGCGAGATCATCAGCTTGTTGAATAGCTGGGTTGGGTGTACAAGTGGTAAGCGCAGTAATAGCGAAGATCCCAGGGCCGAGCCTACCTCAGCATAATGCTTTCCATGAAAGCCCTTCTTTAGCACACCTTCCGACCATGCGGACCCGGGAAGGCTTGGTGCAACAACGTGGAACGACGGGTGATCAGCAGAATCCGCCGTCAAAAGCGGAAGTATCTTCGTCACTTCGAGGAAGCTTCCTGGCCCTGCACACATGTGCGACTCAATAATGGTTTGGCAGGGCAGAGAGGGGAGACGTACAGCCGTGGACAAACAACAGCGGGATGGCGCCCTTGGCAGCGCTCTTCTGGTGGACGTAATGCACGTTCAGGTCGCCGAAACCGTCCACCGCAATGGTGCGCGTGAACATGGGAATTGCGTTCAGCTTGCGCTCGTGGGTGCGCCAGTCATACCCGTCCTTCCACCTGTTGGCCAGCCGCCTGATATCTGCGAGCGGCGTGCCGTAGGCCCACTCGGCGGCATTGACCTCGTCGGGCAGGCGGGTGTCGTCGAGCTTGCGCTTGAGTAGGGCGAGCGCGTCATCCGAGACGACGATTTTGAAGGGCTGCTCAGAGGTCATGGTAGGTAGGTAGGATGTCGCAAACGGACAGGTGGTGGTTTAAAAACAAGAGAGAGAGGAGAGACACAGTTGTTTCACAGTCTGGCAGGGAAGCCATAGAAGCTACCGAAGAACCCGTTCAGTCCCACACAGGGTTCGGGTCGGACCCGGGTCTACATGCCAGTGACCGCCGCTAGTATGTAAACTTCCATGAGTTTCCAGGGAGCGACAAGTCTGCGTTCTGGTCAGCTGGCGCAACGGGGCTCAACGTTCAGCGTTCAACGGTGGTAGCCTGTGAAGCGCACATCACCGTGACAGCGACCGTCTTGCGACAGTGTCATGTGACGGTCCCTGTATTTGCGTCCGCGCATCATGCAGATGCAGAGACACCGTGACACATTTAGCGACGTCTTTAATTGTTCTCATTTTAACCTGTTGACACCAGCTTTCGGAAATACATTTAGCTTTTCCGCGAATTCGCGTTCGAAGGTACTGTAGGTAGCATCAAGAATGATGGTATTGCGTTTTTCATGTAACGGATTACGCATCCATCACACCCCTCTGGCATCGAGCACAACGCTTTAGCGGCAACAGACCAGGAATTGAACCCAAGCCCCGGTTTCAGGTGCTCGACCGAGCTAGCCGGCCTCTGTGTTCACCCAACTGTCACAGCTTCTATGGTCGATCCCGTCCGTGATGGATTACCGCATCAGCCCCTCCTTCTGAACACCTCAGGCTCTGTCATGGTCATGACTCATGGGCAGACTCGGACTGGTCGATTCTTAGAAGAGAGCTGAACAAGTGTGCAATGTGGGCTTGTGCACTTGATGTTGGTCACGGACACGGTCACAATCGAGCAGCTGACGCCATACCTGCATGAGAGTGAAGGTTGTAAGTACGATCGGCACAGTCGTTACCCTCAAAGCAGTATCTATTGACAGCAAGGCAGTGGTACTAACAGTGGGTAGAGCATTGTGACACGAAAATGGGCGCACAAGATAGGAGATGTACCCGGTGTGAAGGTGATGGTGATGACTATGGCAAGTCGACGTCGGATGACAAGCCTACCAGAATGCAGGTGTTCCATTCCAGCGGATATGGAGTGATCACATCACTTGTCGTAACTCGTGAGACTCTCGAGTATGTACAACAGATGACATTGCATACCAAAAAAGGTTACATACGAAGGTTTCCAGGTGGCCGCGGTCCGAATCCTCTCCGTACATGAGAAGGTATATGAGAAGGACCACAACCAACACAACTCGGATTCCAGCCACACACTCTGGCGACCTAGTACATTCAATAGCCGGTACACCCCGAAACGACGCCTGCAGCAGGCCCAGACTTGCCAAACATTTTCCGAAGGTCGCCCACGAGTGCTTCGGGTTGCTCGTACGCCGCAAAGTGTCCGCCGGCCTCGTGCTCTGACTCGAACACGATGTTTCCTTTGGAACGCAATAAACTACACCCCATCACCATCCTTTATCAGTCGACTGTCGGGGGAGGAAGGTATGAGAACGCACGCTTTGGGGAAATGGGCAACCTCCTCGGGGAAGAAGGATAGACCGACCGGGACGGTCGTCTTGGGGAAAACGATCACTTCGCCCGAAAGTGAGAGCTCATAGTAGATCCTGATGGAGGCCGCGGGTCCTGCGCGAGAGAACCAAAAAATCGAGACCCACGTAAGAACTGCGAAACAGATTCAGTTTGGAGTCGGATCCGATATATGGCGGGCGTCAATGCACCCTCGTCGTCGGTCCACGGATATGCACCTGTCCAGGCGACGAGCTTCTCGTATATCCACGCGAGCAGGCCAACGGGTGAGTCGGCCAGGCTGAATCCGAGCGTCTGTGGCTTGGTGGAGTGTTCAGCGAAGTAGCCCATACCATTCTTGAAGAAGTCTTGAGAAACGGCTGTCTTCTTGCGCCCATCCGATGTGAAGGACCATATCAGGCACTTGAGTAGAGCAATGGGATTTTTGAAGAACTCGGGCGGCTCGCACCTATATCTTTTGTTAGAAACACAGAGGGCAATTGGGATGCTATCAGAATGCTTACATGGGCAAGTTTGTGTGTGATGCCTTGACGTGCTTAGGTCCGTATAAGGAAGCCGTGGTAAGCGTCAGCTACGATCAATCGCCATCATTGCCATGTCCCGGAGAGGTGCTACTGACAACCTGGGGTACTTACTACGTGTCCCCAGTCTCCACCTTGCGTCACGTATTCAGTGTAGCCCAGTGAGATCATCAACTTGTTGAATAGCTGGATTGGGGTGTACAAGTGGTCGGCGCAGTAGCGAGGAGATCCCATGGCCAAGCCTACCTCAGCGTAATGCTTCGCACTAAAGCCCTTCTTTAGCACCGCTTCCGACCATGCGTACCCGGGAAGATTTGGTGCAACAACGTGGAACGACGGGTGATCAGCAGAAACCGCCGTCAAAAGCGGCAGTACTTTGGTCACTTCGAGGAAGCTTCCTGGCCCTGCACACCATGTACGAGTCAGTACGACGACTTAACGATGGCTTGGTAGGGCAAAGGCGGGAGACGACGTACAACCGTGCACGATCAGAAGCGGGATGGCACCCTTGGCGGCGCTCTTCTGGTGCACGTAGTGCAAGTTCAGCTCGCCGAATCCGTCCACCGCGATGGTGCGCGTAAACATGGGAAGCGCGTTCAGCTTGCGCTCATGGGTGCGCCAGTCGTACCCGTCCTTCCACCTGTTAGCGAGCCGCTTGATATCGGCGAGCGGCGCGCCATAGGTCCACTCAGCGGCGTTGATTTCGTCCGGCAGGCGAGTGTCGTCGAGCTTGCGCTTGAGCAGGGCAAGGTCGTCATCCGAGACGGCAATTTTGAAAGGCTCCTCAGAGGTCATGGTGGCTGAATCGTAGCGTGTAGGTGGGTAGGGCGTTGGAAAGACGGTGGGTGGCGGGTTTAAAACGAAAGAAAGGCGAGAAATTATGCCGTTGCATCACGGTCTGGCAGGGAAGTCATCGAAGCTGGGGAAGCATCCATTCGGTCCCCGCGCAGCGCTCGGGTCGGACCTGGTATGACTGCGCTACTGTCAGTACGTACTCCATAGGGTGCCGAGGTGCGACAAGTTCGCATTCTAGGGGTGCGCCTGAAGCCGCAGGGCTCGTCGCTGGTGGTGCACTTGACTGGGTTTAGTTTGACTCTTCGCATAATGCCCCAGAGCAGCCTCGCTTACAAATGATACACTCTCGGCGTCTGAGGACGATATAAGCGCTTTGCATTCCAGCCGTGGCGGGTAAATCGTGTAGTGTAGGTAGGATGTCGCAAAAGGACGAAGGGCGAGGAGCAGTGGTTCAAAACGCCAGCGGTGGGATCTGTTCGGTCGAACCCGAGCACGGACGCCGGTAGCATTTCGCGCGGCTCCGGTTCTATCATCATAATTAGTAGTAAGTTAGGTGCTGCGCTCAGGGTCATCGTTTATGTTAAAATTATTGGGGATTTGTCTTCTCTTTCTCTCTTGGTACAAGCAGCCCAATACGTCACGATCAATGCACAAACATAGAAAGATCGATGTGGGTTTCGTATTCGCCTGCATCCGAAATCACTTGGGCGATTGGTAGTACTATCTGCAGTTTCACCTTGCTACCACAGATCCGTCCCTCATTGTTAATCATGATGATGGAGTGATCAGTACAATCAACTTGACCACATCTGGTGATTTACGTCGAAACATCTCACACGCGAATTGCCAGTGACCCCTTGAGTGATTCAGAGATGCCACAACTTGAATTGGAACTCGATCGAATACTTTTTTTGTCCAGTAAATTCATAGCTCCTTTCAACGTTAGCTCCGTTGGCTCTTAGAATCGGCGCGCATAAGGAAAAGGACAAAAACCAATACGAAATACTTGGGACATTGTACACTCTGGCTGCCGGACTGTCCTAACTCTTTCTGTTCGGTCAATATCCGGTACATCCCGGGACGACGCCCGCCGCGGGTCCAGATTTGCCGAACATCGTCCGGAGGTCGCTCACGAGTGCTGAGGGCTGCTCGTATGCTGCAAAGTGCCCACCGACCTCATGCTCCGACTCGAAAACGATCTTTGCTTGCGCACGTAGCAAACTACTCGCCCCCGTCCGTCTTAGCACAAACACAGAATAAGCGAACAAGGTATGATTAGGGACGCACACTCTTGGTAATTGCATAACTTCCTTGGGGAAGAAGGAAAAGCCGACCGGGACGGATGTTTCGGGAAATCTGGCCCTTTTCGGGTTGTCCAAATGCGCGAACTCGTAGTAGATCCTGACCGACGCTGCGGGCCCCGCGCGCGAGAACCAATAAATTGAGATCCACGTCAGGACTGCGAAATTGGTTCGGTTAGGCTTAGAACCGACGTATGGTGGATGTTAATGCACCCTCGTCGTCGGTCCACGGATACGCATCTGACCACGCGACAAGCTTCTCATATATCCACGCGAGCAGGCCAACAGGCGAGTCGGCCAGGCTGAATCCGAGAGTCTGCGGCTTGGTGGTCTGTTCGGCAACGTAGCCCATGCCATTCTTGAAGAAGTCTAGGGAAGCGGCGGCCGCTTCTCGCTCACGCGACGTGAAAGACGCGATCAGACACTTGAGGAATGTTATGGGGTTTTCACTAAGCGTTGGCGGGTCGCATCTAATTTCACAGGAAACGATGAGAACTAAGATGAGAATCGGCAGAGAGGAGTTGACGTGCTGCTAGTGCGGCTTACATGGGCATGTTCGTATGAGACGCTTTGACGTGTTCAGGACCGTATTTGGAGGCCGCGGCGAGAGTCAGCTACGGTGATCCGTCATCAGTAGGACGTGCTGCGTATAATATGGGGTTCTTACCACATGGCCCCAGTCTCCACCTTGCGTGACATATTCGGAGTAGCCCAGCGAGATCATCAACTTGTTGAAAAGCTAGGTCGGGGAGGATGAGTAGGGACTGCTCAAGTGAGAGGATCGCAGAACGAAATGCTACTCACCTCGGCATAGTGCTCTGCAACAAAGCCTTTTTTCAACACCCCTTCCGACCATGCATACCCAGGAAGACTTGGTGCCACAACGTGGAAAGATGGGTGATCAGCAGAAACCGCTGTCAGGAGCGGCAATATCTTCGTCACTTCGAGGAAGCTTCCTGGCCCTGCGTCACCATGTGCGACTCAATGATGGCCCGGCAGAATAGAATCGGAAGACGACGTACAACCATGGACGAAGAGCAGCGGGATGGCACCCTTGGCGGCGCTCTTCTGATGCACGTAGTGCACGTCCAGCTCGCCAAACTCGTCCACCGCGATGGTGCGCGTGAACATGGGAAACGCGTTCAGCTCACGCTCGTGGGTGCGCCAGTCGTACCCGTCCTTCCACCTGCTGACGAGCCGCTTGATATCGGCGAGCGGGGCTCCATAGGCCCACTCGGCGGCATCGACTTCGTCTGGCAGGCGAGTGTCGTCGAGCTTGCGCTTGAGTAGGGCGAGGGCGTCATCTGGAACGGCGATTTTGAAGGGCTGCTCAGAGGTCATGGTTAGTGGATCGTAGAGGGGGCGAGAATCTGCAGGGCGACAAGATGGGGCGAGATATAGCGGTCCAAGTATATAGCGGTCAGTCCGTAATGAGTTAGGGCCATTTTCATATTTGATGGGCTCCTTGACGACTCGAAAAACAGCTCTAATTCATTAGACGAGAAAAAAATGTCTAGTGCTAGATGACAAAGCTAGGCGTTGATCATGCGAGTGTCCCCGGAAATCCCCACCCGAGCTCAGTCGCCTTTCCACTGTTTCCACTCTTGGCATGAGGATCAATAATAGTCTGGCGGAGGGTCCGCCAGTTAAAGTTACTGTACAGTGCCTATGATACACAAGACTCGGACGTTCGCGCCAATGAATTACCGTGACCTCGTTCAAGTTCGCAACTCGCGAGGTGTCTCTCCCTTCTTCACAGTATGATTCTGGACACCTCCCCTCTGTACCCCAATGTGCCTGGAGAATGATGCCACTCACTCTAAGTCCAACAAAAAAAAAAAAAGGAAAAAGTCACCCACTCCCACATAACACTCTGTGGCCACGTCATCTTTCTCCCTCTTCAGCTACTAGTAGTATCATCTGTCGAGCTCTCGACAGGAGCCAAGATATCCGTTTCTCGTGAATATAGTCGCCGATTGAGATTGTCTAGGCTCGACCGGGTGTTCCCGATGGATAGGACAACCGCTGCCAAGTTGAGGCAGTTGGCGCCGAGTGTAGCTTGAGCATCCAAAACAAAAGTAATGAAATGCACTGATAATTCCTCCGCGCCTTACCAGCCTTGTGCCATTCGGCTAGTCCTAGAAAATACAATGGGGATTGTATAGCACTAACTATTGCCTGTAGATATTAGAAGTACATGACATTGGTGCGCAAAAGAAAACGACCAAAGCCAACACCACTCTCTGGCTGCCAGAATATCTTTCTGTTCGATCAATACCCGGTACATCCCGGGACGACGCCCGCCGCGGGTCCAGATTTGCCGAACATCGTCCGGAGGTCGCTCACGAGTGCTTCGGGCTGCTCATATGCTGCAAAGTGCCCACCGACCTCGTGCTCCGACTCGAAAACGATCTTTGCTTGCGCACGTAACAAACTACTCGCCCCCGTCCGTCTTAGCACAAACACAGAATAAAGTATGATTAGGGACGCACACTCTTGGTAAATGTACGACTTCCTTGGGGAAGAAGGAAAAGCCGACCGGGACGGATGTTTCGGGAAATCTGACCCTTTTCGGGTTGTCCAAATGCGCGAGCTCGTAGTAGATCCTGATCGACGCTGCGGGCCCCGCGCGCGAGAACCAATAAATTGAGATCCACGTCAGAACTGCGAAATTGGTTCGGTTAGGTCGTTTGGAACTGACGTATGGTGGGTGTTTAATGCACCTTCGTCGTCGGTCCACGGATACGCATCTGACCACGCGACAAGCTTCTCATATATCCACGCGAGCAGGCCAACAGGCGAGTCGGCCAGGCTGAATCCGAGAGTCTGCGGCTTGCTGGCCTGTTCGGCAATGTAGCCCGCGCCATCCTTGAAGAAGCTTTGGGAAGCGGCTGCCGCCTCTCGCTCATGCGACGTGAAAGACGCGATCAGACACTTGAGGAATGTTATGGGGTTTTCACTAAGCGTTGGCGGGTCGCATCTAATTTCACAGGAAACGATGAGAACTAAGATGAGAATCGGCAGAGAGTAGTTGACGTGCTGCTAGTGCGACTTACATGGGCATGTTCGTATGAGACGCTTTGACGTGTTCAGGACCGTATTTGGAAGCCGCGGCGAGAGTCAGCTACGGTGATCCGTCATCAGGAGGACGTGCTGCGCATAATATGGGGTTCTTACAAAATGGCCCCAGTCTCCACCTTGCGTCACGTATTCGGAGTAGCCCAGCGAGATCATCAACTTGTTGAAAAGCTAGGTTGGGCAGGATGAGTAGGGAGTGTTCATGCGAAAAGATCGCAGAACGAAATGCTACTCACCTCGGCATAGTGCTCCACAACAAAGCCTTTTTTCAGCACCCCTTCCGACCATGCATACCCAGGAAGACTTGGTGCCACAACGTGGAAAGATGGGTGATCAGCAGAAACCGACGTCAGGAGCGGCAATATCTTCGTCACTTCGAGGAAGCTTCCTGGCCCTGCGTTACCATGTGCGACTCAATAATGGCTCGGCAGGGTAGAATCGGGAGACGACGTACAACCGTGGACGAACAGCAGTGGGATGGCACCCTTGGCAGCGCTCTTCTCGTGTACGTAATGAACGTCCAGCTCACCGAACCCGTCTACTGCGATGGTGCGCGTGAACATGGGAAGTGCGTTCAGCTTGCGCTCGTGGGTGTGCCAGTCGTACCCGTCCTTCCACCTGCTGACGAGCCGCTTGATATCGGCGAGCGGGGCGCCATAGGCCCACCCAGCGGCGTCGACTTCGTCCGGCAGGCGAGTGTCGTCAAGCTTGCGCTTGAGTAACACGAGGGCGTCATCTGGGACGGCGATTTTGAAGGGCTGCTCAGAGGTCATGGTTAGTGGATCGTAGAGGGGGCTAGAATCTGCAGGGCGACAAGATGGGGCAAGATAAAGCAGTACAAGTAGCGGTCAATCCTTTTGGGGTTAGCCATCGTAGGATCCGGTCAGTGATTACTAGTAGTGACCGCGATGGCAGATCGGGTGATCACGCGATCACGCCTCTTGGTGTCGCTCGCACGTGATGGGAAGTTCGGAAAATATATACGACTCGGAATCGTCTTTTCCCTCGGTCTGTCCGATACCGAGTGTAATATAGCTTTTTATATTTTAATACTGATTTACCTATTTCGCTCTTCGGCATAGCAGTCCAAGTCTGTTGCCACGATAACTGAGACGCTCCCTTCGGGACAACAGATGAACGTTGCATACCAAAGTTGCGTATGGTGTATCTGTACTGCTGATATTCACATAATCCACTTTCCATTTGCCCTGTGCGAAGCACAGGTCAGTATAACACAAGTTGGATTCTGTCACACTCTGTAGCGATCTGGAGATTCAGGCCTTGACCTTTCCTCTGTTCAATAACCACTGTCGTTCCAAGGTGTACTGGCTAATGGTCAGTACACCCTGGAACGACACCTGCTGCAGGCCCAGATTTGCCGAACATTTCCGAAGGTCGCCCACGAGTGCTTCGGGCTGCTCGTGCGCCGCAAAGTGTCCGCCGATCTTGTGTTCCGATTCCAACACGATCCTTCCTTTGGAATGTAGCGGACTGCCCCCCGTTCACCGTCCTTCATCAATCGACTGTAGCCGCAGGAATGCATGCTTTGGGGAACCGGACGACTTCCTTGGGGAAGAAGGACAGACCAACTGGGACGATTATCTTAGGGAAAATAATCACTTCGCCCGAGTGTGCGAGCGCTTAGTAGCCGCGCGAGAAAACCAATAAATCGAGACCCACGTAAGAACTGTCGAAATCGGTTCAGTTTAGGTATCCGATTATAGTGTCGTTGCACTTTCGTCGTCGGTCCACGAATATGCATCCGTCGTCGTGACGAGCTTCTCGTATATTCAGGCGAGTCGGCCAGGTTGTATGAGTCTTATCCGAGTGTCTGCGGCTTGGTGGATTGTTCGGCAAAGTAGCCCGCACGACTCTTGAAGAAGTCTTGGGTAAGGCCTGCCGCCTCTCGCTCACGCGATGTAAAGGACATGATCGGGGATTTGAGTAGAACTATGTGATTTCCGAACAACTTGGGCGGTTCGCACCTAGTATTTTTTTTGTTAGAAACGCGAGGATGAGAACTGGTAGAGTGGGGTGCTGCCAGAGCGCTCACATGGGCAAGTTTGTGTGGGATGCCTTGACGTGCTTAGGTCTGTATAAGGAAGCAGCGGTAAGCGTCAGCTACGACAGATCGCCGTCATCGCTATGCCGGAGAGGTGCTACCGACAATCTGGGGTACTTACTACGTGCCCCCAACTTGAATCTCCAACCAGATTTAACTAGCTTAACTAGTGGTTACTAGGGGAAACTAGTGACAATATATTTGGGTGTTACTAGCCTCGGCTAGTGCCCACTAGTAACGTTTTGTTTTCCTGATGCACTGCCTTGCATCACGCATTCAGTGAAGCCCAGCGAGGTCATCAGCTTGTTGAATAGCTGGGTTGGGGGGTACAAGTGGTCAACGCACTGGCAGTAGAGAAAATCGCAGGGCCGAGCTTGCCTCGGCATAATGCTTCCCAGGAAAGCCTTTCTTCAACACCGCGTCCGACCATGCGTAGCCAGGAAGACTTGGCACAACAACATGGAACGATAGGTGGTCACCAGAAACCGTCGTCAGGAGCGGCAGTACCTTCGTCATTCAAGGAAGCTTCTTGGCCATAACAGCGGGATGGTAGGTACCCTTGGCAGCATTCCGCTGATGCACGTAATGCACACTCGGCTCGCCGAATCCCTGAACAGCGATGTTGCGCGTGAACATGGGAAGCGCATTCAGCCCGCGCTCGTGGGTGCACCACTCGTATCCGTCCTTCCACCTGCTCAGACTGACGAGCCTCTTGATGTCTGCGAGCGGCGCGCCGCAGGCACACTCGACGGCATTGACCTCGTCCAGCAGGCGAGTGTCGTCGTGTTTGCGCTTGAGTAGGTCGAGCGCATTATCTGAGACGGCGATTTTGAAAGGCTGCTCGGAGGTCATGGTTGGCAGATCGGGTTCTGTCCCTTTGCAGTCTAGGATCTGTTGAGTGACCGCGCAGCCGCGCAGTGACCAAGTCTGTGGCCCACATCTCAGGTGGCATATAGCGAATCGTTCTTAGCGCAAAATGGCCAGGAGCGGTCAACGAGAGAAGCTGGTAGGTAGAGAAAGGCCCCGACAAAGCATGGTCTAATGTAAACCCGAGATATCTGTACAGTGTAATCGCTAATCTACAATTCAATGTGTGATCGACCGGACTTACTCGCGACATCAGATCTATATCAGACCCCACATGTGGGGGCAGGACTTCTTCGACTGGAGTAGGAGAGGAAAAACGCCGCCTGGGGTTCCTAAAGGAATGCCAGGAGCTTGGCAGCTCGTTGACCGATCAGAGAAAGCGGTTGGAAGTTCCCAAGCAATGAGGTTGGTGAGGTGCGTCTTCGCTGTTGCGATGCAGCTCCTCAGTTTTGGATTTAAATTTTTATTTCTTGCCAAGATGACCACATCAGAATACAGTACCCAACTATCGTTTAGCGAGATGTTGGTCAAGGGGAGATGGGAAAGGAGAGTATCGAAAGCGGCAACTGAACCGGCGATCTCAGGTTCCCACGGCCCGCGAGGTGACAATCGCTTATCTCTCCGAGTCCGCGTCCGCTTGTTCTACTGAGTCACCGTGGAATGCCTATTTGACAGGCTGTGTACGACCATCCTTTAACCTCCCTGTAACTCCGGTGTACCAAGAACTGTGCTCAGTCGACATTTATTGGCTTTCCCCCCATTCGAGTCCATGGCGCACTATGATATTTTTCGCGATCAGCTTGGAATCAAGTATCCTGCCTTCGGACACGCCCTGTGGGAGCCGAGCCCTGGAAGGTACTCTCCCGTGGAAGTAGGAGACGTCGGTTTCATTCGTGAAGGCAAATTCCACCGCCTGTTTAATGCTCTGCTCTCTGCAGACCATGAATCTCATGAAAGATTCGGGGTACCAGAGCATCACGAACCACTCCTGCCTGGCGTGGCGGACCATATTGACGGTGGAACGCTAACTCCCAATGATTTCTGCTCGTATGGGGTCACCGTGGCGTCTGGTGGATTAGATGTATTCGCTACAGAGTACTCGAATCACACTTTCTAGGTTTTTCCGGTATCGCTAACATCTCCTTAGACCAGCAGGCACCGCAGACGTCTCGTTTTTGTGCCCCAGGCAGTGCGGTGCCGTACTGTCTCTTCCTGTGACGGCTCAACGTGAGGACACTATCGCTCGGGGTGATTTTGCAAAATGGATAATTAGGCATGTCGACTCCTGGTTTGCCTTCACGCGACGTCTCGGGCTAGGGGTAGACAAGATGGGGGACATAGTTCTAGTCACTGGGCGTCATCGCACAAGATCTTGGACTAATGTTGCGTTCTACGAGAGTCGAGCGATTGCACAGGCATCCTTTGGGGTTCAAATCACTAATGACGATGGCACCGCGAGCGTCAACTGGCAAGTCTCGCGCGAACGCATTCAAGGAGCGATGCTAACCCAAGGCCCAAGCGGTGCGGTATGTGGCGCGGAATTTGTAAGGATTAATAAATACTGAAATCCTCAACGTGTTCCATAAGGACTTACCAGAGGACCAATGCATATTTGTCCGAGGGTATCGCGTGGCACGTACTTTCAAGCTATTCCCGAGGCTCAGAGGAGCGGCGGGACACACTCCAGATCCAAGTGGGCACGACTCTGACCCAGAGTTGGAAGTGGTGTCGCTACCGAGTTTCACCAAGGTAAATTTACTCATTCTGACTTCCTGGCCCTGACCCCAGTTTTAAAAGTACAAGGATCCTCTGCACGTATTATCAGAATATATCGCCGAAGTGAGTGCTGCGAATCCATGTCGGTCTTAGCCGCGGAAATACATCTACGCCGCAGCGTGCTCCGGATTGCGATTTCGTCCTTGTTCACGACGACGACTTGGACCGAATTCGCGGGATCTGTGACGGAACTGTGAGCCAGATCATGATAAACATTATCATTGACTCTGTTTATGTCTATAGTCTCTTGAGTCTCTCCAACCGGACACAGTGGTAAGTTACCTCCAAAAGACCGAGCCAGAGATTGCCCACGTTGCGTGTGGTGAGCACCTGTCGAAATCGGAATCCACCCCATGTTTTTTATCGTAAAGGCACTTACCCAAAAGGTTCGTTGTTTTCCGAAAACGACATACCGATAACAGATACCGGGGACTGGGTGGTGGCTGTGTTCGCCGAAGAGCCTAGGAGTTGGGGTAAGCTTTTTTTTTATTTCACAGCGGCAGCATCGCTCACCTGGTAGCGGACAGTGCCTTGTGAGTCGGTACGTGTTGGGTCATCGACGATGGCACCAACAAGGACCTGTACGTATATCTCACCTATAGCTAGAACAATCTTACCAGCGGGCCTACTAGCCTCATTCACGTTCACTCACGACTTCACAGGTAAGCACAGAGTTACATTGGCTCCGTCGTATGGCGGATGGCCCCTAATAGCCCATGTGTTCTTCGTATGAAAATGACACTTTTCCTATTACTAGAAACCCCTGGTCTTAGCCCGCCCGGAGGCGATGAGGAATTCCCCGGGGGCGATGAGGCGCTTCTCGGGGGCAACGAGCTGCTTGGAGACAATGAGGAGCTTCTCGGAATCAATCGGGGTTCCTCGTTCTACAACTCTTCCACTTCCCGCCGAAATTTCAAAAATATAGGTCGGGCATACCGAGAACAAGCAACCACTCTCATCGAGATCTGTCGTCTTTACGCAGAGACGTATCCCCAGACCTATGCCGAAAATGACGGTCTTCAAAAGTGAGGTCCTTCTGTAAGTTTTCTGAATGTGCACTCAACACCTCTATTAGCATTTTGCGGCTGGCAGATGCCGCATTGAGCGCCGCGGGGAGAGCCAAGAAGGGCACGACTACCGAAGCTACAGAAGCTTTCGCGCGGTTCCAGGAAGAGATAAAACGATTTGGCCCTCCTTCTCGAAAGGGTGCTCCAGGCGATCATCGGAAAAAGCTTCTCGATCCGAGCACTGTGTTGGAATCTGCCTCTAAGAAGGACATAAAGTCGATGAGCACACTCTCAAGAGTCAAGTTGGCATTCAAGCCCCCCGTAAGCCACCTGTCATAGCCGAATTATCCAATCGCTCACGATGCGGAGCCAGATTCCCAGTAGAAATAGAAAGACGGTAATCTTCGTGATTCTCGAATCACTCGAGGAACGCAAAGAGCAATTGACGATCATCCGTTCGTATCCTCCTTGTCCTCACTGTTTCATGTTATTCAAGGGTGTAACAGAGGAAATAGACAACTCTACTACCACCGCAGAGATTGTGTGGAGGCTTAGTCGCTACCCTGAGAAGAGAACCAAATCCGAGAGCATCACCCCCAAAATTGCCTCCAGACGGAATCCCCGTTTCTATCTTCAGCTACCGAAAGATGCCGCAAGTTTTGATAGCAGATTTCATATGGATCCGTTAAACGACTTTTCCCGTGGCGATCAAGGCGAGAAGATCTACGGACTTGTGGACAAATCCTGTCACCTCTTCATCGACGCTGCTAAACCACATATACCACGTATATTCAGCAACCTTTGGAAACCTCACCAGACGGTTATCTTGAAAGGTGAATACTTTCCGAAATGCGTAGTACACTCCAACTCATGGGCATTTAAGATGTTGGTGGCATTTTAGATTCAGAGGATACAGTCCTTCGCAACATTGGGAAGAGCCAAGACTACTGGTATCGCCCCTCTGTCACTTATTCGTCTCAGCGTCGCGTCGGATCGGAGTACTCGGATGCTGACAGTGACATTGTCAAAACTCCGTTCGCGGATGCGCGTGCTTTGATCCACGCAGCGGTCAGAGCTCAGGGTGTAGATCTCATGATTCGAGATCGATCCAGGCCCTTACCTCCAGCGGACTCGGGCTGGGTAAGTCGCAAAATATCAAACCATCCACCTGACTCATGCAAAGACATTGATCAGAAATTGCTCCCATCTCCGGAGCCTAGTATCATGGTACAAGAATCCGAAACCAGACAACACTTAGACAATCTGCCACGCGCCTGCGTCAGCTAGAATTCTCCCACCCAAATGCCAGCGCTCCCAGCATGGGCGGCAGCACGTTGTTTACTACTCCAACTGAACCGTTTGACACCGTCTCTTATACCTCTGAGGATTCTCTTTTTATACCAGCGGCAGTCCGCAAACGTCCCGACAGCGGGGTCGACCTACAAGTGGAACTACCAACGTCCTTCTCAACACCCCTATCACCATCACTTCTGCCTGGGCAGGATCGAGAGCTGCTGTCTGCGCCCCCAGTTCGGAAGTGGGAAGCTCCTGGAAACTGGTTCTAGAAATACAAATACGACTATGATACCGAAAGCTGGAGGCCCGTGAGCCCTAATCACCTTCGCGGTACGATTCTCAAATCCGGGGCCGGGACAGGGGCGGAGGAAATGAGTCCCCGAATACCATGGGCCCAGGGCCCTGTACTCGCACACTCGCACATGTACCCTTGGTCGTTGAATATACTACTTCCCATTCACCACCCTCTGGAAATACGTGAATGAACCGACTGTGCACTCCACCTACAACTTGAAGCCGTCCACCAGACAACGAAAACCACGGACTACAACCAACGCAACTTGGATTCCAGTCACTGTCTGGCGACCTAGAGATCTAAAATTTGGTTTCTCCTTTATTCAATAGCCGGTACACCCGGACACGACGCCTGCTGCAGGCCCAGACCTGCCGAACATCTTCCGAAGGTCACCCACGAGTGCTTCGGGCTGCTCGTACGCAGCAAAGTGTCCGCCGGCCTCGTGTTCCGACTCGAACACGATCTTGCCTTTGGAACGCAACAGACTGCACCCCGTCCATCGTCTTTCATCAGTTGACTGTAGCTGGAGGAAGGCAAGGCATGTGAACGTACGGTTTGGGGAACCGGGCAAGCTCCTTGGGGAAGAAGGACAGGCCGACCGGGACAGTCGTCTTGGGAAAAACGATCAATTCGCCCGAGAGCGCGAGCTCATAGTAGATCCTGACGGAGGCTGCGGGTCCCGCGCGCGAGAACCAATAAATCGAGATCCATGTAAGAACTGCGAAACCGGTTTAGTTTAGGTTTGAATACGATATATGGTGGGTGTCAATGTACCTTCGTCGTCGGTCCACGGATACGCGTCTGTATAGGCGACTAGTTTCTCGTATATCCATGCGAGCAGGCCGACGGGCGAGTCGGCAAGGCTGAATCCGATCGTCTGCGGCTTGGTGGTCTGTTCAGCGAAGTAGCCCATGCCGTCCTTGAAAAAGTTTTGGGAATGGGCTGCCGCCTCTCGCTCACGCGGCGTGAAGGACGTGATCAAGCACTTGAGTAGAACAATGGGATTTTTGAAGAACTTGGGCGGCTCGCACCTAGTGTTTGTTTTTAGAAATGTGAGGATGAGAACTGGCAGAGAGCAATTGGGGTGCTATCAGAGCGCTTACATGGGCAAGTTTGTATGGGACGCCTTGACGTGCTTAGGCCCGTATAAGGAAGCCGTGGTAAGCGTCAGCTACGATCGATCGTCGTCAATGTGATGTCCCCGGAGAGGTGCTACTGACAATCTGGGGTACTCACTACGTGCCCCCAGTCTCCACCTTGCGTCACGTATTCAGTGTAGCCCAGTGAGATCACCAGCTTGTTGAATAGCTGGGTGGGGTGTACAAGTGGTCAGCGCAGTAGCAATAATATCAGGGCTAGGCTTACTTCGGCATAATACTTCGCATGAAAGCCCTTCTCCACGACTCCTTCTGACCATGCGTACCCGGGGAGGCTTGGTGCAACGACATGAAACGACGGGTGATCCGCGGAAGCCGACGTCAAAAGCGGCAGTACCTTCGTCACTTCGAGGAAGCTTCCTGGCCCTGCGCACATGTGGGACTCAATAATGGCTCGACAGGGTAGAATCGGGAGACGACGTACATCCGTGGACAAACAGCAGCGGGATGGCACCCTTGGCAGCGCTCTTCTCGTGTACGTAATGAACGTTCAGCTCACCGAAACCGTCTACCGCGATGATGCGCGTGAACATCGGGAGCGCGTTCAGCTTGCGCTCGTGGGTGCGCCAGTCGTACCCGTCCTTCCACCTGCTGACGAGCCGCCTGATGTCCGCGAGCGGCGCGCCGCAGGCCCACTCAGCGGCGTTGACTTCGTCTGGCAGGCGAGTGTCATCGAGTTTGCGCTTGAGTAGAGCGAGGGCGTCATCTGGGATGGCGATTTTGAAAGGCTGCTCGGATGTCATGGTGGGTAGGTTGGACGAAAGGCGACGGTTGGTTCGAGAACGAAAGTGAGGCGAGAATGGGAATGCAGTTATTTCAGAGTCTGGCAGGGAAGTCATCGAAACCATGGTATGGTGCGTTTAGTCCCCCGCGCCGCGCCACGCTCGGGTCGGACCCGGGTATGACTGCATGACTGCTAGGACGCAGACTAGAGACCGCTCCCTTCCCCTGTTTGACATACACTGGCACTTGCTTGACAATGACATGTGACATGACAAGGAGGTCGAAATTACCTGAGAACGTGTGCTAGTAGATCGTAAACTGAACAGAGAAGATCTGCTTATGAAAGATTCCGTAAAACGTAACAACATCCACTGCATATAACTTACTCACCAGTGTGGAATGCACAGAACTTACAGAGCCTAACTATCGTATTCTGTGCGCTCCTCCTGCGTGTTATTTCAACATCTTCATGAACAGGCAATGTCCTCTTTCGCGTTGCAGGCTCACCATGGCTGCCTGCCTTACAGTCGGCCTCTTGTTATTCAAAAGCTATCACGTCACATAAACTGTGCGCAAGCGAGTACGGCTCCAAGGCGGACAAAAGAAAAAGTGTCAACTCGATCAAAAAGAGTGACTCGCAATAGGATGCTGCCGAGGAAGGGGTGAGCAGGACAACGCCTAACGAGTACAGCAGGGACTGCCACAGGGTAAGGAACGGCATGGGCTTGCAAAACGCCAGAATAGGTCGGCGACGAACCGTTCTCTCCCGCTCTGCACCAGCAAGTTTTTTGCACTCCTAGCATGCTACCAGCCCATGACACGCGCATAGAATCGTAAAGAGACCATCATAGCCATCGCGCACATGGTGGGTTCAGACAACGGCGTGAAGGCGATGGCGATGACCAAGGCAAGTCGAAGTAGGGTGACAAGAACGCGGATATTCTTCCGCCGCCGTGTTCTTCCGGCGGAGATTCTCGCACGTGATGGGAAAGAGAGCGCGTTGCAATTGGCGCGTTGGAATCGACTTTTCCCTCAGTCTTGAATTTTACACGGACGAGCTAGGAGCTCATACATGTTATGACTACAACCAACACAACTTGAATTCCAGTCGTACTCTTCGGACAGCTAGAGATTCAAACAAGGGTAGGATACAAACGACTAAGGACGAACGTATGTCGCAAAATTTCGGAAGGGGTTTATAATGGATTGTAATAATAAAATGAGATAAAATGCCGCCACGATCTTATAACGATTACAACCTAGTACAAACTTTATCAGAGACTTTATAATTAGCTTTATAATTCAAGTTATAATTCACGATACAATTATAATGCGCCTTACAAGATCGATTTACAGTGCTTATATTCATCTTATATTCTCTTTATATTTTTATGTGGTACATTTTATTTTTTCCCACCAATTATACAAGAACTACAACTACACAGCATTCCAGGATAGCGATCAAATGCGGCGGTACAGTGGTAACATCCAAGTGAGCGAAGGTGGTAGTAAGAGCAGGATCTGAGACGGCATGGGTGGTGGTCGGTAGCAGTCGTGGCGGTTGAGGTGGCGGTAGTGGTTGAGGCAGCGGCAACAGGGGGCGGCGGCACGTGCGTTGGGGCAGTTGGGGGAGGGTGTCGAAATGGCGGCGTGAAGGTGGTGGTGGCAGTGTTGAGGTGGCAGCGCCTGAGTCACGTGTTGAGGTGGTGACGCCGGGAGGGAGATGGGCCTCGCAGGGTGCGAAGGCACGGCTTGCGTGTCTTGAGATGGGGGCAGGTGAGTGGGGTTGCCTGTGTGTGCGCGCGAAGGGAGGGTTGGGTTAGCAATGAAGACGAAGAGAAAAAAAGAGACACTACCCAACTTTGGCAGCGGCAGGGTGGCCTGTGTGTCTGGGTCTTTACTTGCCAGTGCGTCTTCATACTTGCCATTTGCTGTGATGTGGAAACGAGGAGGTGGGAGAGGTGGTAAAAAGTGGGGGTCAAGGAGGTTGGAATTCGAACAAGGGGTCGAGCATTCGTGACTCAGAGTCTAATAAGGAGCACACTGTCATTGGTGGAGTATTCTGAGATGGAAAGGAGAGAGAAGGACGAATTTGCTAGTCCGCCCAACTATCCAACAAGTTGAATCACATGACCAACGGACTTTGTGCCTATTGTAATCGCTAGGGTAATCGCGTGGCCTTTCTCGTAATGTATCCTGTAATGTATCGTGAATTTCTTATAATGGATGTTGTAATCATATGAATATCTTATAATTGATTGCAGTCGCGTGACTTTCTCATAATAACTTATAACTCCCAACAGATCTTGTAATCTTATTCTAAGGACATTACATGATCCCGCCATGCTTTGTAATTATCTTAAATTGTCATTATAAACCGGACCGGTTTATAATGCGTTCCAGAATTTTGCGACATATGTATATCGAGAAGCGTATATACAGGGGATCACATGACCCAGTAGCGACTAATGTTGTTACTCTGACACTACGTAGTTTTAACAGGAAACTCACCCTCAAGACCTCGTAGAGCGGAGGTAACTGAGGGGAAACAAACTATCAAATACCAAAATGCAAGCCAAAATGCGTATATACTACCAGTCACGTGAGACCAGTCCGAAGTGTCGTGACTGCTCGGCTTCGACAGAGTGGAGGCAGTCAGACCAGTTAAGGACTTGAGGGTTTATCTTAAGGGCATCAACGAGAAGTATCAATAAGGATCTATTTGCAAAAAGACTATATACATGTATTTGTACCTAGGAATGAACTACATACAAATAGGAGACCTGTGCGACTCACTCAGAGAGGGAAAAGGGTGAGGAGAAGAGAAAGGGGTAAAGAGAGGTTGCGCAAGGGTGTGCAAAGGCAGTCCGAGGGGGTCCGATGGCAGTCCGAAGGGATCAGAGGCGATGAGACGGCAAGGGGAGGGGGACGAGAGGGCACGTGCGAGACGTGCTAGGTAGCGATGGAGTGGTAGAGGAGCTTAGAGCGCAGGTGGAAGGGCGACGAGGGTGAGGGAAGGCGGCGGTGTGATAGTGGTGGCAAAGGGCGTAACTCAAGGGAAGGGACAGGACGCAGGCGGCAGCAACGCAGAGGGGCAAGGGCACAGGTGGCGAGGGTGCAGAGAGGGCGAGGATTAGCAGCAACGATGACGCAGAGGTGGTGGTGATGACGATAACGACAATGACAACGCATTGTCAGATGCACCGGTGGCAAGGTCACAGGCGGCAGCGACGATGACGACGACGACGACGACGCAGAAGCAGAGCCCATGGCAGCGGCGAGGGTGCAGAAGGCAGCGAGGACGAGGACGCAAACGGCGGCAGCCGCGATGACGGAGAGGATGAGGGTGAGGGCGAGGCGAGAGGACAGAGCGGCGGCAACTTGGGGCAGGAGGCGACGGCGACGACACAGAGGGCGGCAATGGCGATGGGGCAGAGGCGACGCGAGGGCGAGGTGTAGATGACTGCAGCGAGGACGACGCAGACGGCGGCAATGAAGGCACAGGCGGCGGTGGCGAGGAGACGCGGACGGCGGTGGCGAGGGTGCAGACAGGGACGGGACACAGACAGCAGTGGCGACGACGCAGAGAGGGCGACGACGACGGCGAGGGGGCAGAGCGACGGCGAGGGGCAGAGAGCGGTGGCGAGGATCCGCGAGGGCACGGAGGGCGGCGGCAGCGATGCAGAGAACAGCAACGAGGGTGCAGAAGGCGGTGGCGAGGGTGCGGAGCGACGATGGAATAAGGCGGGGCGGGGGATAGCACACAAATGGCAAGCGGTCTGCACGCAGGCAGCGCGAATGGCGCACAGACGGTGCACAGACAGCAAGCTAGTTGTGGGCAGAGCAAGCAGAGGGTGCGGCGCAAGCGAGAGGAACAAGTGGGAGGGAGGGAAATAGCGACAGTTGGACAAGGGAAAGGCCAGCCAAGGAAGGATACAGAGTCCACTACAGATCGTAACAGACTACTACAGAGGATAAATAATAGTCCCTCAGATGGGCTTGTCGAACGTTGAACGTTCAACACTGGCAGCCTGAGCGCGCAGCACGACTTTCATTCGTCTGCCAGGTCAGCTGACTCAGCTGTCTGACTACCCAAAATGGTACGATTTCCTATTTGTACTTTTGAGTGGCTCGAGCCGGGAGCCAGCTCAATTGGGAATGGCTCAGCTCGGCTGGTCTTTTTTTGGCCGAGCTGTGCTTAGCTGAGCCAAGCCAATTTAAGCCAAGCCGAGCCACGGCAACACTACCGGGCCGGGCATGATGATGACGCGTATTTGATTACTAATCGTACTCTATTCATTCAACAACTTGCCATTTTCAGCAATAACTGTCTCCCAGTCTCCACAACCCCTGATGTTTTCAAGGTGAACATACCCGGCTCGAATGAACTTAATGTAAGTCTCTCCACAGTACTTTTCGAGTCTATCCCACTCCCATTTCTGTGAGTCCATGTCGTTTCTTGATTCCGCGGCTGACAAAGCCCGCTCAACTTGCATGAGAAACTCGTAAGAATCATTGGAAATCGTCCGCCACTCTCGGATGAGGCCACTAAAGACCTTGTCTGGCCATAATCTGAGGATGACTTCCTTGGTGAGAACCGTTCCGGTGTCAAAGCTGGAAAATGCGCGAGCCAGACGGTTGATTGTCGCAGAGTCGACAGTTATTGTTGCGAATTTTTTGAATATATGGACAAGCGACCACACGAGAACCCACATAAACGACTCGAGATCGTCAGCCGCCGTGTGCAGAGCTGGTCGGTTCGCGGCCCAGGTGTTGACGAGGCGCAAGGAAACGAAAGGTAGCGTGCCCTGCAGTACATGACATAGTTAAGATAAGAGCGCGAACAGAAGAACATGCAATCCTGTGCAACGAACCGATCGATCCCTCGATGCCGTTGGGGGAACCTTCCGCCACTCGATCGCGTGGTCCAAATCGGCAAGAAGCCCTCGGCATGAGCTTAAATTCACATCTTCGCCAAGCGCGGGTCTGAGTCTGGGAAACATATAAATACAAACTCGAAGAAGAGAAGGATGGCGTGAACAATCATAGGACCTACAGGCTCGTGGAGCGATTGTGGGGCCGTTCGATTGGCTCCCGCAGGCGAAGAATATTTCCGTTGCTAACGTCCCTGTGCAGCACACCCCCGAGATATAGATTATAGTGGCCTGCGATGGGGAATGGTGAGAGATCGAACAAACATAAAGACCAATCCTTCTCACCAATCATCGCGTGAAGGATAGATTCCAATAACTCGGCCGGGCTCGGTATACCCGCCTCTGTGTCCGAGGTATATAGGAGCGGAAGTCCCTCGAATGCCATCGCGATGCAATGCAAGAATCTATTGTCTGGAGGACGCTCCACAAACTGATCGGAGAGGCGCCAAAAGGTCGAATTCCTGATGTGATGCACCGTTGAGCCAAAGGATGCGTCCTCTAGAGTGCAGGTGTAGGAGCCAACGATGTCGACGATTCCGAACTGGCCGAGGGACCCAGATAACAAGTCACCTTCCGTAGAGTGTCCCTCGGTCTGGTACGAAAACTTGTACACCATATTCTCGGGTAGTTCGGTCACCCCATCAGGGAGCGTGAGCTGCCGGGATCGTGTGGGAGTAGTAACTCGGGTATCTGGGGTACATGCTGGATGCAGGATGCATAAGTCGAGCTCGAGCGTTGGCAAGTCAAAAGGACAATTCCGCACCTCTTATACCGTATACAGCTGTCGCACGACCGCGCACGCAGACACGCGTGTGAATCGGACGCACGATCTCGTAGTTCCGGTTGTTGATGCGATGCACATCCCCAGAGCGTGTCCTGTCTAGACCGAAGGCTTCTTCGTCTGGGATGGATAGGATTCCAACTATATGCTTGACAATACTTTGGAATCCGGCCTCTGAACGGAGGGATAGTTCGTGCGAAGAAGATAAGCCGGAGCGGTGGAAAACGATAAAATGCATTTTTGACGTTCGCTGGTCAAATGCAATAGTAATGGAGAAAGAGCGTCTGCGATCAATTGAGAGGAAGCATCGGGCGTATGTCGACAATTGCTTGACTAGCTTCAGAGGCTCGTTCTTGACTTCGACGATTACGGCCAGATCGCGGTCGTTCCAGGAAATCTTCTCCTGAGGAGGAAGGGATGAGCGAAGAAGCCCCAAAATATCGGGCTTTAGAGGCTTCTTCGAGTCAATTGTGTCTAACATATCCTTATCATAAGGATGAAACCGAAGATTGCTGAGGTGACGTGGGGTCCAAGGAGTCAGGCACTCTTTGGCAGCGTGGACGATGGCGTTGAGGAAATGTGTGAGGGGCGCATACGAGTACCTCTCCACCGTGAAACCTTTGGGGAGCCGCGGGGCGTCCTCAGTCGAAAGATTGTTACCCAGTAGAGTGGTATGGGTGATATTGTCATGATCCCGGAGGCGATTAAGCACTTGCCGAACTTTGCTCGAGTCAGCTTGCAAAGGAGCTCCCTCGGCAGTCAGATCCACGAAGAATGTGGCATCACTGAATTCGTGGAGGATACGGGCCATCATTTCTGACTGGACGATGGGGTCCGAGCCACCAAGACCCGCAGGCGAGGACGTTGCACTACTAAATCGAGGGCTTGACTGGTGTTCACTGACCGTACCCTGGGTATCCACCGCGATAGAATTCGAGGACATGGTGAGTAAGTTATAGATGTCTGAAGAGCTTGACGTGTGGCAGCCAAGGGGAAAAAGAGACCGGGGCAAGCGGTTGAGCACAGGCCCCAACACGTCATATGACGTCACGTTGTGGTACGGTACTTTTCGCACAGCTCTCACGGTCCGGCCCACTCTAAACCGGCCTCACACTTCAATCAACTAACTAACAATCGTGGTGGGTGGTGCCATTGTGTGCCCGTCGAGGTAGGGGGAGTCGGGGTGGCCAGTTGACGTCACCGAGGTGGGTGGCATGTTGGGATTTTGCCGAGGTCTGGGACTTCTACTAAATAAAAAGATTTCCATGCCTAAAATCCAAGAATGCGCAACCGACACGTCGTACTGACTCGTACACTTGTTATGTTATTATATAAGGGATAGACACCAAACGTAGGGATTGTATGTAGATCGATGTTCGTGTACGCTAACTTGTAAAAGAAAACAAAGAAAACCGACCAACACGTGTTTGCAGGCTAATTCAAAATCAAACAAAGAAAAAAACATAATCACCTTGCTTGTCAAGGTCTCGGTCGAAGTCGTGTGAATTTGGAACCCCGACCCGAGCGCCCCGCGGAGACTGAAAGTACTGAACCTACCAATGGCCACTATGGCTTCCCTGCCAGACTTTCAACCGTATTTCCATTTCACCCGCCGCTTTTTGTCCTTTTGCGATATCCTATCTATCCACTATGGGCTCTGAACAGCCTTTCAAAATCGCCGTCTCGGATGACGCCCTCGCCCTACTCAAGCGCAAGCTCGATGACACTCGCCTGCCAGACGAAGTCAACGCCGCCGAGTGGGCCTATGGCGCCCCGCTCGCCGACATTAAGCGGCTCGCCAACAGGTGGAAGGATGGGTATGACTGGCGCACACACGAGCGCAAGCTGAACGCACTTCCCATGTTCACGCGCACCATCGAGGTGGACGGGTTCGGCGAGCTGAACGTGCATTACGTACACCAGAAGAGCACCGCCAAGGGTGCCATCCCGCTGCTGTTCGTCATGGTTGTACGTCATCTCTCATTTCTACAGTCGAGCCATTGTTGAGTCGCACATGTGCGCAGGGCCAGGATGCTTCCTCGAAGTAACGAAAGTATTGCCGCTTTTGACGGCAGTTTCTGCTGATCACCCGTCGTTCCACGTCATTGCACCAAGCCTGCCTGGTTACGCCTGGTCGGAAGCGGTGTTAAAGAAGGGCTTTGATGCGAAGCATTACGCCGAGGTAGGCTTGGCCCTGTGATCTTCTCGCTCCTGCGCTGACCGCTTGTACCCTCCGCAGCTCTTCAATAAGCTGATGATCTCTCTGGGCTACACTGAATACGTGACGCAAGGCGGAGACTGGGGGCATATAGTAAGTACCCCAGACTGTCAGTAACCCGGGATATGGCGATAACGGCGATCTATCGTAGCTGACGCTTACTGCGGCTTCCTTATACGGACCTAAGCACGTCAAGGCATCACTCACAAACATGCCCATGTAAGTCGCTCCGATTCCACCCGAACTGCTCTCTGCCAGTTCTTGTCCTCGTTTATCCAATAAATAAATAAATAGATGCGAGCCGCCCACGTTCGGAACTCCCATAGTTCTACTCCAGTGCTTGATTGCGTCATTCACATCGCGTGAGCGAGAGGCTGTAGCCGCTTCTCAAGACTTCTTCAAGAGTGGTATGGGTTACTTCCGCGAACAGTCCACCAAGCCGCAGACCCTCGGATTCAGCCTGGCCGATTCGCCCGTCGGCCTGCTCGCATGGATATACGAGAAGCTCGTCACGTGGACAGACTCGTATCCGTGGACCGACGACGAAGGTGCATTGACATATCCACCATATATTGGGTCCAAACTAAACTGGACTGGTTTCGCAGTTCTGACTTGGATCTCGATTTATTGGTTCTCGCGCGCAGGACCCGCAGCCTCCGTGAGGATCTACTACGAGATCGGGGACGCAGTGGTCGGTTTCCCCAAGACGACCATCCCGGTCGGCCTGTCCTTCTTCCCCAAGGAGCTCGCTCGGTTCCCCAAAGTGTGCGTTCTCGTGCATTCCTCCTGCTATAGTCGACTGACGATGGACGACGGGCGAGGTGCAGTCTGTTGCCTTCCAAAGGAAGGATCGTGTTCGAGTCAGAACACGAGGCTGGGGGGCACTTTGCGGCATACGAGCAACCCGAAGCACTCGTGGGCGACCTTCGGAAGATGTTCGGCAAGTCTGGGCCTGCAGCAGGCGTCGTTTCGGGGTGTGACGGCTATTGAATGAAAAAGATAAATCAAAGTTTGCTCCGAAGAGTATGGCTGGAAATCAAGTTGTGTTGGTTGTAGTCATAACATGTATGGGTTCCTAGCTCGTCCGTGTAAAATTCAAGTCTATTCCATCGACTCACGCGTAGTATCAGACAGATTGAGGGAAATGTCGATTCGTATTTTCCAACGCGCTGTGTTTCCCATCACGTGCGAGCGACTCCGCCGCCGGACATGGAACAGTCATGGAACATCTGTGTTTTTGTCATCCGACTTCGACTTGCCTTGGTCGTCGTCACTGCCTTCACGCCGTGCATGTCTGAAACACCGGTTGCGCGATGGCCTTGATGACCATGATGGTCTTTGCGATTCGATGTGTTATGTGGCAGGAAAGGTTAGCTTCTGGACCTTTTTAATGTCGAGAAGCGCTGACACTCCCCGATTCAGTGGAAAAACACGGGCGATGGTAAGCACGCATTATCAGCTGGATCGTGTGCGCCGTTGTTGATGGTTAGGAAGGTTCCGCGGGACAACCATACTCCACTTTCCGGCTTTTACAAGAAATCATGGGGTGCAAGATAAGGCACGCTTGCAGTGGCGGCGTCACACATTTCGCGCTGGCACCAGATGAAGAGGAAGGTGGGGTTAAGACCGTCGCTTGCGGTCAAAATGCGGCCAACGGCGAGCTCGGTCTCGGTCCCGAAGAACCCAAGAGCGCTACCAAACCACAGCGCAATCAGCCACTTGTCGGCATTAACGTATTCGAGTCTGTTTCCTTCTCCCTTTTTCTCGGCGATAACGACACTGCGCGGTAGTATCGTGGCTGGCCTAAATACGGCGTTCTTCCTTGTCACCCCAAACGAAAAGTACTCAGACCTGCAGCGACACCCCGCAGAGCTCGACACGCCGGAGGAATGCCTGATATGTCATCAAGACAATGGGGACCCGCTCGCATGTGACAAGGTGCGGCCCTCCTACGGTTC
>JAKELL010000158.1:0-109476 GCA_021524915.1 Lactarius akahatsu | reverse complement strand
GTTCATACTCGCCCGTGATTCGATCCGACCTCTCACGGTCTTGGAAAAAATCTCGTCGTCGCTCAATAGTTTCCTACTGCTCCTGGCACTTCTGATATGAGCGCTGTTACCGAGGACGATGGTAGCCCGAAGCCTGATCTGCGCAAGGACAGGGACGCACTTGGTTCCTCTTCGGTGAATCGCACAATCGATGCTAGCACTATGGCCACCCTAGATCTTCCGCCACAACCCCCGTCACTGCTACCTGTTACTGATCCGGACATAGCCATTGCAAGAGCTATCTAGAAGACACTGAGTATGAAGGGAGATCGACCTACTCGCACTTCACATGGCTGGCATGAAGTCGTGTAACGCATCTCTCTATCTGCTACATGTATAGTCGTATTTGTCAAGCCGTCCGTCACTATTGCTCCGGATTTACTGATAATGTACCCCTGTAAAACTCATCGGGCGCAACAAGCAAAACATCAGTTTCTCGTGCGAATTTCATGTTCTCAGATCTCTCATGAATATATCGTCTTTTATCTGGTCATTAACTGCGACATAATTGTATCATGTTCACTGTCCCGTAACAACATTCTGCGGCCCTTTCTAATATGTAACAATACTGCACCCACAAGCGCGGAGGTAACACATTACTTCGGAATGGCCAACTTGTTAACAAGCGCATTCTTTACCTGTACCTTCTCCTTTCAATTTCCCTCAACCTCTCCAAGATTCCAGTTGGATGACAAAAATCTGGCATTAGTCAGATTGGAAACAGTGGGAAGACTAGGAAAACATCGGATTGACTTTCTTTTGAACCAGTCAATGCAACCAGAAGCAAGATAGAGTATTGTTTCAGCGTGGTATCACCAAGACAGGTGTACTCCTACGCTAACCCGCGTACTTTGGTTGAGGTCGGACACAGCACCTGCGTAGGCAATGAGGACATTGAGCCAACCGAACCGTTCGAGCGTGGCTTGTACCAGCTTCCACCGCCTTGGGATCTCTTAGCATCAGCGGGAACGGCATGTACCTGCGCATCGCAGCGGCAGTATCATCGAGAGTCTCTTGGGAACGACCCATGAGGGTCACTTTTGCACCGGTCTTTGCGTAGGTGATAGCTGCTTCATGTCCGATGCCACGAGATGCGCCAGAGATTAATACAACTTTGCTGCGGTATGTTTGGTTTGCGAAAGCCTCTTTCGGGTCAATCGTAGGGTTGAATTGTGTACGTGCGATTGACTCGTGCATGTGCAGGTTCGCGGGGGTAACACAGCGCGGTGAGGAAGATAGTGGCGCAGCTAAGCGGTCGGTTCCTCTGATGAGTCGCGATGGTGTACGTGAGTACACAGGGTGCGCGCGGAGGTTTCGTCATCTATTCCTAGAGATAGGATGTACGGATCGCACTGATTCGCAGAGCGAATGAAAGGCGTGAGAGGTCTGCACCGGGAGATTATCAGAGCACGACGTGGGCATGGCGCGCGTGGGAAATAGCGACGGTGCGCCGACATCTCGGATCTCAGCAGATCTCACCAACACCGTGACTTGGCAGCTAGCCACGTTCCGTATCCAGCACTCCTACTACAGTTGTCGACAAGGAGGGAAACTCTGAAGTAAGACCCGGGCCGCTATCCTCTCAATCAGCGATACAGTGCTATGCACCATTGTCACCAACATCACCATTACCCCGGTCCGCGCGCTCTTCCCCATGCAGTATCGGCGGGCCCATAGCCAGGTTTGCAGAGGCGACTGAATGAACGAAAGGCAGACTTGGTGGGCAGCAGTTGTGACGCTGGAAAAGGAGGGTTAAGATTACGTTGAGGGGAGTCACCGTGGCCCTCCTAGTTCAGGTTCGTCTCTCCTCTGCCCTCCTCGGGTCATTGGAGTGAATGACCCGCCTGTTCACGGGCAGATTTGAGTAGTAAGAAGCTCTCTTGCTATGTTGTCACAAGTCGGGCCTCAGGACTAATATCTTTGGCGACTCGGGTCGTTGAAATTTGAAAGATAGTACTATACAGTGACGTGGTGTATGATAGACTGGTAACCGGTGACCGGTGACCGGTAACTCGTCGCTCTACAGTGGAGGTGCCGGCTGCGCTTAGGACCCTCGATAGAGCGAGGATCCTCTAGGCGCTGCGACACCTCATCCTCATTCTCCAGCTAATTACCCGGTCACATATGATACAGTAACGACCATGGTCATCTGCCGGCACAGCTATTTAACTTGCTCCCATGCTGAATGCGACATGAGCGCGCCTTCTTTCCGGCACCTGGTTTCAATTGCTTCATCGACACATCTCTGGTGGGGCAAGAGATAACTTATAAGCACCTCCCCCGAGAAATGGATTCGTGCTTACCTTGACAGTCGCCAACGCTTCTTGAGCCTGGTTGAAGTATAGTTTCGCCTGCTCTGCTTGAGCGAGCCAAGACTTCCCCTCCACACCATGCCTGAAATCGTTGGCCCTGTAAAAAAAACGACGTCTTGGCTTACAATAACCCGGTGGGGGGAAATGCCACTCACAAAGTCATTTTATCCTCAGCTACAGTGCGATCTATGGGTTTCATGATCTGTTCGTAGTTTTCGTAGAGTGCTCGGGTGTGTTCCATTAACTTGTCCGCATTCTCCAGAATCTTCGTAGGTCTCAGGGAAAAGGAGGCGTCGATAATTGCAGAGGGCATGTCGTGAGTGAGGCCCGAGGTGGTAACAATGGAGATGCTACCCCTTGGTGTAAAATGGTTTTAAATATTTCGAACGGGGGAATGCTGTCCAGTCCATTGGTATCATTGGTCCCACATAGAGCAGCTGTTGTACTGGGCTGGAGCAGGTGCAGTGACCGCAGTCAGAGAGCCGGGTCAATTCAATGATGACTTGAAAGAAAGATTCATTCTATTCAGTGTTGACAGATTCAGTCTCAGGTGTGCCCGGAACAAATCGCACCGGTTCGAAGCGCCAGTCAGAGAGGCTTGGCCAAGTTAGGACAAGTGCAAGCCTGTGCATAATTACGAGGCTACACACAGGCAATTTCAATTGAGATTCCATGCTGCTTCTGTCATGGATACGTAGCACGAGCGTCGACACTAGTGATACAGCCTCGCTTACAACGCCGATCATATGTACGACATGGTGCGAACGGAACCCTTCTGTACCGTGCGTATATGGCACAGCAAACTAGGAAGGTCTTTGATAAGGTTGTAGGACGATTTTTGAGTATGGCATTACTCTAGTAGTCTAAGCAATGATCCTGGTCCGGGGTGTTGCTCATAAATGAAAATGCGCATGCCACAGAGTCAAGGAAGGTGATCATTTCAACGACATTGGGGCGAATTGAAGGCTTATTGGATAGAAGTAGAGCCCGCGAGCCCACATCTCAGAAGAATGGGCAGGCTCGATGTGGGCAAATATATAGACAAGAACAACCGAGTAGTGGAGGCAGGATGAGGGTTTCTAGAACAAATTTTTTTGCAGATTGAAACCAAGGATGGAACTATCATAGGCACAACGAGTGTGGCTGATGCACGCACTGGCGCTAAATCGAGACCATGACTCCATCTCAGCATGCACAGAATAGGTCCAGCACGCGATTGTAGATTACTGTAATACTTGGCTCAGGCGAAAGTCGGCGGTACGCAGAAGTAATAACCGGATCATGCTGGACTTCACACTATCCAGGGTTGATGAAGGCTGATGGACCAGAAGCATTTCTTAGGGTGCCTGGTAGTACACGTTGCGTATTGATGAATCTCTACCACGTGTCCAGATTCCTTTGAGGATGCCACGTTGGGTGTGAAAAACCGGGCCTGCATGCGCCACCAACTATAAGAAATGTCCGAGTGGGGGAATGGGTCCTCGTTAGGAAGAACGACTCACAATGACCGCTGCAATCGGATGTAGACATTCGCGTGTTTATATCCAAGTCGTAGATTGTCATAGTTCTGTTCGCCTACGAACCATTATGTCGTGAGGCTGTAGGCTGCGCGGTGACGCGTCTGCTGCTATTCGGTGAACCCCCAGGGGCCAGAGATGATCCCGCCGAGTGAGGCCATCGCATCCGCGCGGAACTTCGAACGCGCAAAAGAACGCCTTAATAAGCGCTGGTTTCCCAATTCACCGTTTTTGGGGGCTGAGCGTTGAGTGCCCCACCTCTAACAAATACAGGCAACGACTCCCGACAAGTTGAAACGAACGCGAGAACACTACCTGATGAGGGAAGAAAAAAAAAAAGAACAAGACTGTCAGGTTTCTCATAAACTAGATGTCCGCTCCAATGATCGCCGGTATCGTCTCCGAAAATTGTAGGATTTAGACGGAGTTCCTGGAGGACAGCATGGACTAGGTATGATGTCGTAGCAAGGTGTCTGGGGGCCTTCGCGCGGAAAATTTCGGCGTCTCTCGGGTCACCGGCGCTGACATCCATCTCTGGCGAACCGCCTGAATCATGATAGCTGAGACGCGGCGGGAAGGAGAGGGAATGCACAGGGTTCCAGAATAAATATGAATCAAAAAAATAAGGCACAGGATTCAGCACGCACGTGTAGTGAATGAGCTCAAATAGAGACAGTGATGGATAGGCATTGCGATAACCTTCTCTGCGGCGGAATCAGAGATGCTGAGTGATCTTTCGAGTTTCTTGAGTCATCCATGGATGTTTCCGTCTGGGCGGTCTGCCGAGCTGTGAAAAAGGAAACAGCAGGGCTCTCCAATTGGAATGAGTGGTGCGCGAAACTGAAAGCCCTGGCTGCCAATGCCCAGCTAAAGCACTACAGTAATTTAGGCTAGTACTCAGGGATTTCAAGTATTTCATGACCGCTGATAATGTCAGTCCACAAAAAACCAAACACAAAATCACCGAGAAAAAAGGAGCCCATATAGCGGAAGAGATGTCCTTTGACTGACATGCGACTCCGTCGTGCAGTAGCCTAAGGGGCAAAGGGGATCACGGATTAACGGCCCGGACAGCCGCGTCTACTTTTTTCTTTGGTCATTTGAGCGAAATTCTCCGCCTGTGCCAGGGCTGAACTGGGGTGCAGAGGAGGCTCCCTCCTTGTAAGAACTGACGGTGTCTATTTTTTTTGAGGTCCAACGAAACATGGCGCAGTGCCTATTCATCGTTAAGTCCCTCGTTGCCCCGTGTGTCCACGTGTTTCGAGTGTTTAGCGACTCGGGCCATTGTGACATGACAGACATTAGGATTACAGTACAATAGTTGGGAAGATTTTAAGTAGCCCATTGGCTTGGACGAAGAACCGACTGGCTGAGCGAAGGGACAGCTCTGAACCCGCCTGCACCGCCTGCCCACACGACCTCCTCCCACCCTTATTGCGGCACGGGTGCGAGTAGGCCCTCTTTCCGGCCTCGAAATTCGATTGCTTCATCGACGAACCTCTGGTGGGACAAGAAAAAACTTATTAGTACCTCGCTGGAGGGAGGGGACGGGACTAACAACCTTGACAGTCTCCAACGCTTCTTGGGCCAGGTCGGAATACAGACTCGCCTGCCCTCCTTGGGCCAGCCAAGACTTCTCTTCTACACCGTGTCTGACATCCGTGGCGCTGTGGAATGGTTCGCTCAGAATCAGGCATACATTAGCGCAGTGGGGAAGACGCTACTCACAATGTCATTCTATCCCCAGCCAAGGTGCGTTCTATAGGTTTCATGATGTGCTCGTATTGTTCGTAGAGGACGTGGGCGTGTTGAATTAGTCTGTCGGCTCCCTCTACGGTTTTCATGGGTCTGAGGAATGGAGTATCGACAAGTGGCATGGTGGTTTGGGAACAATAGCGGTAATACAAACCTGGTTTAAGTGGCTTTGGTGGGATGCTGTTCGCCGTGCAGTTGCCGGGCACAGTAGGTGGCTGTTCTGAAGCAGGTGAACTGGAAGTAAATACCGGGAATCCCGGTCAATCTATTGTCGGCAAATTCCGCCCAAAGTGGATTCGTCCTTTCGTACACCGGGAGGACTGTCGAGGGTCCAGGCACTGGCCCAGAATGTGTGACTCTGATGTCAACACCAGGTCAGTGTCAGAGACGCACGTCGTACAGTGGACACTTACAACGCCAACACCGGGTGCATAGCGGTGACTCTTCTGTGTCACGGACATACGGTAAACCGGGTGTTCAAGATAGCAGGACTGCTTACAGGCGCCAGCAGTCCAGTAGTAACGGTGGTCTGGAATCAAGTCTGGAATGTTGCTGCTTGTTCATCCATGCTGGGGGACCTGTGCCACACACTAATCGGGCTAGTAAGGGAAGTTCATACACATGTGACGCGTTAAATAACGACTAATCGGGAATCGTGACCGCGCATTGACGGCAGTGGTGGAGTTCGCAAACACACGTTCTCGGTCGACACGGCTAGATGTGAGCCGATTTCTAGAGACGGCAACCCGCCCTTGAATATGTTCATTTTTGGCATTCTACAGCCTCACGGGGGTCTGCGGTGGGCCGCAAAAGGTAATAATAGGTAAGAGCCGCCGCAACACCCTAGCTTCCATACCTCGCGTTATCTGCGTTATCGATGGTAAGTTATGTGCGATCTGCCTGGACGTGCGTCCTCCAGACCGGTACCGATCACGAACTCCGGGCCGAGAATATAGGCTACATCAGGTGCCGGTGGGAAGCGGTGACCGGTAATGTATCACCGAGAGAGAATGTTGGGCCCCGTGTATAGACAAGATGGACAAGAACAGCTTCTGTGCAGTGCCCCCTGTTGCGAGAACGTTTCTCTAGAACCAGGCACCCTAAGCGAGCCTTCCATATGCGCCCTGCCCAAAATCGGGCAAGCAGATCTTGCCCTACTTCGCCTTCGGTGTTCACGAATGACGGGTACCGGAAGCCTTGTTGTATACGGTTGCTTATCCCGAAACAAGGATAAATGTGCTGCACTCAGTCCACTTCCAGCGTCGGCAATTAGTCACTTGGTTGGTCCTGTTAGGCTGTTAAACTTGAACAGTAGATATGTATCGCTTCATCCGAAAAACGGGTTTTTGGAATCATGACTAGTCATGGAACGGTGATATCGGTCCTTGTGCAGATGACGGTCAGTTCAACACTTCGAGGTCAACACGTCATAACAAAGCCAAGCGGTCGCAAATTTTTAAAGCGACTGAGTCCCGTGACCAACTCATGAGCCTCACTGGCCAAATGTCTGTCTCTCCCGTTCTTTCTGCGACCTCTGTGCTCGAGGCGGGCAACGTTCCCAGTCCACTCGTCTTGCACCTGTCTGGCGCATCTGCCGCGTCAGAGTCGGAATACGAGCCCGCTGTTAAACCCACCGCAAGTACATCTCGGCCCGTGATCGTGAATGGGAAGCTCTTGCTTAACCCTAAGCGCATATACAAATGTACTTTTGATGGCTGCGACAAATCTTACGCCAAGCCCTCCCGTCTGGAAGAGCACGAGCGGTCTCACACTGGCAATGTAGGGCAGACCGATCACACCCACTTCCGTATCTGAATTGTCCATGCTGATAAAATTTTGCATTTAGCGCCCGTTCGTTTGCACCACGTGCAACAAGTCATATCTTCGCGAAACCCATCTGCAAGCTCACGTACGCTCCCACCTGTCCAACTCAGACAGACCCTTTGCCTGCGAAGAGTCCGATTGCGACAAGCGATTTTGGACGGCCCAGCACCTTAGAGCCCATAAAGAAGTCATACACTTTGGCGAAAAACCTTTCAAGGTGGGGTTTGTCGGTTCGTTCTTCTCGGCACAAGATGACCGTTGTGCAGTGCAATCACGCGGGGTGCACAGCTGCGTTCCTCAAGCATCACAGACTACGAGCCCATCTGGCGAGCGAACACGCCTCTCCGGGGACAAAGCCATACCAATGTGATCATAAGGAGTGTACCAAGTCGTTCAGCACAAACCAAAAACTCCGTGCCCATCTGAAAGTGCATGAAGGTGGGTACGTTTACCCCGTTGCACGAATCTCATCCTCACCCTCTATTCTACAGAAAATCGCTATACCTGCGTGAATGCTACTTGCCGCGGCGGTCCAGAATCGGCGTTCTACCCAACATGGACCGCGCTGCAACACCATATCCGCACGGTACACCCGCCCACGTGCCCTCACGAAGACTGTGCGGGCAGGACGTTTTCGGCACAAAAAGGCCTTCGCGCCCACTTGAGGTTGCACGAGCAGAGGGCAATCGAGGAGCACGAGCACGCGAGTTCGGAGGATGAGGATGAGGATGAGGCGCTACCGCGGAAGCGCCGGCGCGGCGGCGAGGTTGGGCGCGATTGGAAGTGTGAAGTGGAGGGATGCACGAAAAACTTCAAATCTGTGCGCAACTTTTTTGCGATCATAGTTATTCTGATTCGCCGATTCTCGCAGAAAAAGGCTCTCACGACCCACCATGCCATTACTCATTTGGGCAAACGGGATTTTGTTTGTACAGTGGATGGCTGTGGACGTGCGTTTGGCTACAAACACATCTTACAGCGGCATCAAGCTCGCGGGCACAACAACGACAAGGATGACGATGACGAGGACGCTGAGCAACATGCAGACGCGGATAGCGAGTCCAGCGATGGAGAGGAGACCCGGACCCGGCCAAAGAAGCGAAAGACTCGGCATGCGACGTCGCATTGTACGTCGATAATCGACGAGATCACCGGAGTTGCGTATGCGAAACGCTCTGCCGGCGGTCAAGCGCCATTGAAATGCCCGCATCCAACTATGGAGGGCCTTCCGTCCGCACTGCCAGCGGGTAGGCAGAACCTGTGGAGCGAAGATGCTGCCCTGTGTGAGTATGTGTTCAGACGCGCGTATGACCTACGTCGGCACTTGCAGGCTGTGCATGGTATTAGCTTGGATAAGGAGGTGGTAGACGCCTGGGCACGAAAAGAGAGAGCATAGCGTAGCAGTATTATTTTGTCATTGTGTAGGCCGCCAATGACGTCTGATCAGATGGCCGGCCGGCCGCTCCGCGATAAGATTATAACGCCCAAAAAAATCATGTTACTTTCCTTGTGTTCGTCCACGTCACTTTTTTCTTCAAAGATGAGCAGACTCAACGCTTCTGCTTTCGAATTCGTTCCAGGAAAGAGGTTCAGTTCACCGCAGCAGCAACCGCAGTCTCAGCAACCACCCCTCCCTGCATTCTCTCGTCCTGAAGAACCGGATACACCTCCACCGCCTCCACCAACGATCAGCCTGAACATCGGGGGATCTAAACCTCCCCCCGTAGCACCCCCGGCGGCGGCAGCTCGGGACCCTGAGCCTGTTCATGCCGCACAAGCCGCTCCACCACCCGTCGCGAAACCTCCAACGGTGCAAGCAAGGGCAGCTCCCCCATCGTCTTCTTCCACACCCACACGGACACCCGGAGCTACGTCTCCTGCGCCAGCATCCAAGACGTTCACGATGGGACGTGCAAAGACGGACACGGCGGCGGTGGCTCAGGAGGTAGCGACGGTCGCCGACCAGGAAGTGCTGGATGATTTATTCGGTGACAGTGCGTCATCCCTTCTCGTTCACTCTTGATTCTCTTCCCTGCTCCCCCGTTTTTTTATCATGGCACGCGTGGGCTGACGAGATGTGCTGGGCCTAGTCAAGGAACACTTGAACATCGTCTTTATCGGACACGTCGATGCGGGGAAGAGCACGATGGGCGGGAACATCCTCTTCCTGAGCGGGACGGTCGACAAGCGGACGATGGAGAAATACGAGCGCGAGGCGAAGGAGGCCGGCCGAGAGACCTGGTATCTCTCCTGGGCGCTCGACTCGACGCCCCAGGAGCGCTCCAAGGGCAAGACGGTCGAAGTCGGCCGCGCCTACTTTGAGACCAAGGCGCGGAGATACACCATCCTCGACGCGCCGGGACACAAGACGTTCGTCCCATCGATGATCTCCGGCGCCGCGCAGGCGGACGTCGCGCTGCTCGTCATCTCCGCGCGCAAGGGCGAGTTCGAGACGGGCTTCGAGAAGGGCGGGCAGACTCGCGAGCACATCATGCTCGTCAAGACCGCCGGCGTGAACAAGATCATCGTCGTCATCAACAAGATGGACGACCCCACGGTCCGATGGGACAAGGCGCGCTACGAGGAGATCAAAGAGAAGCTAGCGCCTTTTGTGCGGGGCGCAGGGTTCCACGTCAAGACGGACATTTCCTGGATACCCGTATCCGCATATACGGGTGCCAATCTCAAGGACCGGGTCGAAAAGTCGGTCTGTGCGTGGTGGGAGTGCGTCGTCATTTCTTTCATTGGCCTCCCCTCGTAGGTGAACGTGATTCGCAGCGGGCCGTCGCTTCTCGAGCACCTCGACAAAATGCCGATGGTCGATCGCAAGATGCATTCGCCGGTGATGATTCCGATCTCCGAAAAATACAAGGACATGGGCACGATCGCCGTCGGCAAGCTCGAGTCGGGCCATGTCCGCAAAGGTGACATGCTCCTGCTCATGCCGAACAAGGATGAGGTCGAGGTTGCGGCGATGTACAACGAACTGGAAGAGGAGGTGAACCTGGCCGTCTCTGGGGACAACGTGCGCATCCGCCTGCGCGGCGTCGAGGACGACGACATCAGCCCGGGCTTCGTGCTCACCAGCCTGCATAAGCCGGTGCACGCCGTGCGTCAGTTCGAGGCACAACTCGCCGTCTTGGACCACAAGAATATCATTTGCGCGGGCTACTCGGCCGTCATGCACGTGCACACCCTCGCGGAGGAGGTGACGCTCTCGGTACGTACGCGCCGTGTGTTGTACAGGTTGGTCGAGAGACCTGAGTACGGAAAACAGGCGTTACTGCACTACTTTGACAAGACGACGGGTCGCAAGTCGCGCAAGCCGCCACAGTTTGCAAAGAAGGGCCAGCGCATCGTCGCATTGATAGAGACGACAGCGCCGATATGTGTAGAACGCTTTGTCGATTACCCCCAACTTGGCCGCTTCACGCTGCGCGACGAAGGTACTAACTCATGTCTTTTTCCTTATGGCACCGTTTCGTTAAACATCCTCTCTTAAACAGGAAAAACAGTGGCAATCGGAAAGGTTCGCACGTCACCGGAAATTGATTGCTCTATCTAACTGTATATCTAGGTTACGAGTATCATTGAAGGCAACGCCGATGAGCTCTCCGAGGCCACGGCGAACCTCGCCATCCGCAACAACGCCGCAGCCGCCTAAGCGGGAGGATGGCGTCGGTCTCAGTACGATGCGAGCGTAAACCTTGAACAAGAGGGGACGGCGACGACGACGACGAGGTCTGTTGTATGTGTGTTCTTTTGAGTGTGTTGCTAGATGCCGTCGCTTCCTGTTGCCTGGTAGTGGTGCAGTTGATGACATGATCGGAGGACCAGTAGTCCAGTACTGTCTCGTCTAAATGAAATCAGGCACCCCTCAAAGTTGATCACGTGCCTTCAGTAGTTTTGCAACATGCAACCAAGCATGCAACAAAAAAAGAACGGTGCCAACGTGAGCGCCTCCCACCGTGGCCTCGTGTAGATTTAGTACATCGAAATGACTCCCAATCAAGACGAGACGAGACGAGACGAGAGAAAACTAGCGGATGAACAAAGGCCACTTGTTTTGTATTTGTTACGTAATTATTAAGGCCTAGCCGCCTAGTAATAGTTACGAAAGCTTCTGTTAGGCTGTCACCCCTAAGTTAGATCTTCACTAGATGGGGAAACATTTCTGACTTTTTTCTGCAACAGCATGCATTGAAATGTTGTGCCCCTGATTTCCACTGCCTTTTTTCCTGAGTGGATCATGTCTGTCTCTGCGTCGCTGCGGCGTGCTGGGCTGAATAATTCTTTGGAAAAAAGTTATGATCGGAGTTGAAAGTCTTCTGTTGTGGGGGCAACAAGAACAAAGGCAACTTGCTACTGTAATAGCCACGGCTATGTCTGATTCGGGGATTGCCCCTTTGCAGGACTTCAGCTTGAGCCTCTTTCACCCAAGTGGCTCTGGTACCACCCCAGGTTCATCGCTCCCCCGTTTGGGCTCTTTTTTTCGCCAGTTTGTCATACGCACCTATCAATGACCGACGAAGATGTTTCTGCGCTCGAGTCTGACGTGCCACCGTCTGCTCAGGAATGTCACGACGAAAAACGCCCACGCGACGACGGCTCGGGCTCGGTGGAGCTGAAGATTCAGGAGTCGCCCACATTGGAGGGTGAGTACGAGGGATACGGGCCTCCCCCACTCGCCGAAGGTACGACACCGCACGACTCGTCGCAATGGAGCAACGTCGAGCCAGGTCCGTCGCTCGTGGAGGATGCCGTCAAAGCCACAGCACATGCGCGGCCAGGTCTGCCTTCGTTTGCCCAGAGCGAGTTTTACACGGTAATGTTTTGTTTTGTTTCGTCACCCCAACCCCCCATTTCGATTCATGCTCTCTTGCACATTTGCGCGCGCGCGCATGCTGATCCCTTTACTTTCATCTTTCGGTGTAGATTGTCCGTCGTCAGCGCCGCAAGCGAGGGGACAACAGCCTCAAGATGACGGTTTCACACTCTCGCGTGCCCCATTTGAATGCCGAGTGGGAGTTTTCCGTGAGACATTCCTTCTATCCCGCGTTGTCCTTCCTAAAATGTGCTGTATTTTGCTTTTAGGGATGGGGCTCAATGCGCTACTTAGACATTAGCCTCGGGGACCTGAGAGACGCCGAAAGCAGACTGAGTGGCCCGCGCCAAGTCCTCGGACATCTGGCCGCGATGTCCGTTTCCGGTAATGACGTCTCTGGAAGCGTTTTCTACGCGTTTCCACTCGTTGTCGCCGCCGCCGGTAAGGTCGCTTTCTTTGACTATCCGTCCGACTGACGATTTGGAGACAGGAATATACTCACCGCTTTGCTTGCTGACGGCTTCCTTACTCCTCCTATTCTTCCGACCTGTCCTGCTTGAGCTGGCTTCTACCGTCCGCATCAACGGATCGTGTGTCTCTTCTCTTTCCGTACCAACACCCAAGCTCACGTCATTTTCCAGGAACTACATCTACCTCTTACAGTTTTCGGGGAAGACTATGGCGCTTATCGGGGCAGCAGCAACGCTTTTAGACGCGGTCGCTACGTCCGCGGTGTCCGCAGCGAGTGCGAGCGCTTATCTCAGCGCTGAGATCCATTCTATGCCCATCTCAGCGAGCTTGTTGGCGGTCCTTTTCCTTGTCGCACTTGGCGTTCTCGCCCTTGCTGGGATTAGAGAAAATGCCTCCGCAACAGCGGCCGTATTCGTATTTCATGTGCGCATCACCCGTCCGCTCCGCGTCCCTCACGTCCTGACCATATACATTTCAGATTCTGGCGATGGCTGCGCTAGCGGTCATGGGTATCGTGCACTGGGCTACCCACGACCCCCATTCTACCATTTTGAAGCAAAACTGGGCCCTACGCCCCGGCACTGCGGCCGAGACCGCACGCGCAATATTTTATGGCGTTTGCGTCGCGTTTCTTGGAGTCACGGGTATGCATCTATGTTGGCCCGTGGAGACACCTCGCCCCGGATATAATATATAATCGACTCTTTAGGCTTCGAATGCACGCCATCCTATATCGAAATGATCCGCCCCAAGGACTACGCCGCCATACTGCGAAACCTGATAGTCGTCTCGGCCATTCTCAACACGGTGCTCTCCCTGCTCGCGTGCGCGTTGCTCCCGGTGGATACTATCGTAAATGGCTCCAATGTCTTGTCGGCCCTTGGGAGCCTCTCGGGTGGGAACTGGCTTCGCATTTTAGTTTTGATCGATGCGGTTTCTGTACTTCTCGGTGGCGTGATGACCGGAACGGTCACAGCTATCCAGCTACTTGATCGCATGGCCCAGTAAGTCGAATGCGATTATGTGGTCATCGAGGGTATTGACGTCGTGCGGTTCCCGCAGCGACCATATTCTGCCACATTGGTTCAGTCTGAGGCTTCCAATAACTGGAAGCCAGCACATCGCAACGCTACTCTCTACGGGACTATCCTTATTACTTTACGTTGGCTCGGGGATGAGCCTGTTGACTGTCTCATACGTGTTCTCTGTCGCCTTCTTATTCCAGCTCTTTCTGGTGAGTCGCATCGACTGCCGTAGAATTATGTCTGACCACGTCGCAGTTCGCGGTTTCTTGCTTTCTTCTCAAGCTGAACCGTCCCGGCTTGTCCCGCCCACCGCACTCGGGAGTGTTCACACTCCTAATGGCTTTCGCGGTAGTCATTGTAACATGTGCAGGCAACATCGCGCTCGCGTACGCGGATATCCTTTGCTTGCCTCTCCCCTCGCTCATCCTTTATGCGTACGCAGCCCCATTTCCCTTGGCGTTTTTGCTGCGTCTTTCGCAGTTATTTTCATCGCGTTGTTCGCAACAAGTGCTCAGCCGACCATTTTGAGGCTCGCTCTCCAATTCTACTCGACCAGTTCGCTTTTGCGATGGAGGTTGACCCGGGGATGGCAACGCCGGTTGGTCTCGTGGTACAAGGCGCGTCGAGCGGCCCGTGTCTGCGTGTGGATAAAGAACGACGACGTGTGTCTCTATTTTGAACGTCGTACCTGTTCTGCTATATGCTATAGCACTCTCGTCCAGATCCATGTCATGCTCCGCGCATTACTCTCCGTGCAGAAGAACGTGCCAGATGCACGCACGGTCTTATTCGTCTATGCGTATAGAACCATCGATGCGATACCCAGCGAGCTCCATCCGAACGCGCGTCTCTTGGATGAGGCGTTCCCAACGATCACCGTTGAGTTCGTATCTTAACTGTTACCTATTCCATTCCGTCTTATCGTGCGTTGCTAACTCGTTCTCAAGCCTCGCATTCGTTTCAGGCGCCTTCAACCCGACGGTGAGTTCATAGTCGTTTCTTGATTTGGCTATAGATTGAGCGCTCAACACTCGGTCCCCCAAAACAACAAACAAACAGCTCGTTGAAGCAACTTCTCACACCCTCGAAGTTCCACGAAGCCGAATGTGTGTAGTTTCGCTCGGCCGGGACCATCCATGGGAGTTAGCCGAGTACGGTGGCGTTCGCGTCATCATGTGATGACGGCTTAACGGCACAATTGAATTGTTCTGTACGTTGGCGAAGCATGACACTTCACGACATCTGCTGTGAACATACGAATGTTTAGACCCTACTGCGGTTATAGTGGGTCATAGTTCCCGCTGTTGATCCGTTCGTTTGTCTCAATCATTCCACCTAGGAGAAGATTTAGCGCAATCTTGATTTGTTGCAAACACATCTAATGACACCTTTTCCGGACAATGCAATGCTCCCAAGTACGGCAAGCGTATTTAGCACGGCGAACCATGTCGCACCACCAGCACTGGCGTAGGTTTCCCATACAACGCCTCAAGTGGATTGGGTTCAGTAAGTTCGCATTGTATACAGCATGCTACGTAATAGCTTCTGGCCCAGCACCAACACATCCCTCTGACGGCGAAGTGGAGGATGACCCGCCGTTTCTGCGTGCTGCTGATGTCTTGACTGACCGATGGACTTGTACTGTGAGCTTGCGGCATGACCGCAATTAGCGCCCGACGTGCACACGTGGCCGGTTCCTAGTTACTCTCCCTGGTCCATGATGGCTACACCTGTGTTCATTGTTGAAGAATTGTTCTTGCTGCATGCGCCGCATCGCCGCAATGAGGTACTTTTTGGCTTCATACCGGAACGATGTTCTCCCCGTTTGGATTACGTTACGATCAACAGCCACTCGTCACTGCCCCCATGCTCCAGTCGGATTCGGCTTCCCGGTTCGGAGCTCCCCGAGCTGCTCGTCACCTCCGTGGCGTTCTGGGGTGCTCGCCGGGTCGAAGCACATTTAATTGTGTACGTAATATCGATATCACAAAAGCGAACAGAAGCCACTCTGGCGCTGCCACTCTCACATACTCTCTTCTATGGCTCGCTAATGGCTCGCCCTACATGCGATCGTACATTTGGACCAACTTGGGTAAAGTATTGATTCCAGTTCCAGTTTTCTGTGGATGGGCGCACATCTGTCTGGTCAACTTATTTGTCAGCGCTGTCCACAGAGCCATTCTATGATAGGACCTATCACCCCTTGCTGCGACCCTTAATTTAATGACCTCCACGCTACAGTACATCACAGCCGCAGCACACCTTACTTGACGGGTACGAACCGTATTGTCCAAGAAGTTGATCGAATGGTCCCCAAATGCTCCGAATGATGAAGCCGTCAGCCTTTCCCTTTTTCGGCGGACGATGAATCCCCGCAGAGGTATAAGTTGGCACCGAGAGAGACGAGACCAGATCGGTCCCGAATCTCGGTACCCGGCGGATTCATTTGTTCATAATCGTATGGTCATTCGGTATCGTGTGCTTTTTGTTCTACGGTACAGTAGAGGGCCTTGCGCTTTCGCCCATTTAAGCTCGCAGCATCGCTGGGAGATGGATCACCGGTTTTTCTCCCCAACAACTGAACATTGGCCCTTCGTCTATGAAAGGGCTCGACAACTTGATGCCTGGAAAACTATTGGAACGTGGTGATGGGCGGATGCATGGTGCCGAATACCTACTCGACTTCGTGTGGAATCCCCACGACAGAGCGGCAGCGGAAGGATGGATCGAGCGGTGAGTGGCGGGTCCTCGTCCATCCAGCGACTACAGTCAGGCTCAAGCATCGCATCGCCGCAGCGCTGAAGATTTCAGGCCAGAGGACGGCCAGTCTCTGCTAGCACGATACAAACAGGCAAGGCGGTATGCTAAAGAGGCCGACAAAGCGCTGCAGAATATCGAGGTCGGTCATTGTTTCTGCGATGACATGGGGTTTGAGCGACGCCGCTCACGTCTATTTTGTAGTCCATTGTGCAAACGCGACACCAGCTGCCCAACGGCAATGCTCGATCGTCGTGATTTCTCTTTTGGCGCACAAGCTCGCGCCCAGATATTGTGAGGCAGAAACAGAAGTACGTTGCAGTTGCGGGGCTTCCCTGTTGTTCTCGGCGAGAACGCTTGGCGTTTTGCAGTGATCTATCCTTGTAACATAGAAATACACCCACTGGTGGGCATGGGTCCGATCTTCCTTTTCGGAACCCACCCCCGAGTTTGTCCATTGGTTTGTCAAGGTTTTGCATTACGCTCCTGTGAGACTTTCGTAAGTAAGAGTTCCCGCGCTGCCACTGGCACTGCCGCCTGTAAGACTTGCGCAAAGTTCCACGATCACTCACACAGATTAAATCACTTATCGCGCCACACCTCGCGGCGGCCTCATTACATCGTGCGTATGAAATACAGACGCTAGTTTTGAAAGCAGAACACTTTTCCTTGCCAAAATGTTTTCCTTGCTTGCAACGTCAGATGGTTCAGCGATCTAGTATTGGCTCTCTCTTTCCTCCATTGCCAGTGCACATGTCCGGGAAATGAGCTTCAGACCATTCCAGCGCCAAATGCCACGTGTTATCATATAACGATATTGTGATGACACGCCATTACGACGTGGTAGGCACTGAAATTTTTGAACAACGGTTTCCGGTCATTCCGAGATTTTTTTTACTCCTCGTTGGACGAACGCCCGAGTGACTTAAATTTTCGCCTTCAAACACCGCTGTTCCGTGATTAAATTTTCATTTCTAGCATGAAGCCAATTTGGTCGTTATTGCTATTTAATTTAATATTTACTGTAATTGAACCTATGCAGTGAAAGGTCATCTCGATTCCTTCATTCACCTGTGGAATTTGGCGTTTGGTCAACATTCCTGTACCCCCGTTCGTGACATGTGCCTCCCTCAAATACAAAATAATACCCCGTGTGCCCATGTGTATGTCACGAAACGCAGGTACTCCCCTCCGTCGTGAGTGGTAGGATGTTGGCACCGTGAGTATGGTTCAAGTTGTTTCGCCAGCACCAACGCTAGCATCACTCGTTCTAGTTTGGATTCGGACGCTCTCAACCATTCTTTCCGGTGCGTGCGGGGGCTTTCTATAATAATCTTGGCGCTTTCACAGCCGAGCCGCTGAGACTCACTCCTTCAAGGCCAAGCCCTCCGACTCTGAAAAGCATGGAGCCTTCTTATGCTACTATGAGATAGTAGTCTCGGTCGTGCTTGACTCCGGTCACCTTCCGTTCCTTGGTCTGGCACAGCCCTCACGCAGCCTCACGGCTGTGCTACGGACAACATATGACACCCAATATTTAAAACTAAGGAGACGACTATGGTGATCATCATCCACCCCCATACCATGCACTCCTTTGAGTCAACCGACACTCGCTGCCCCCTAATACCCACACAAATAGTGAGGAAAGCCGATAAACTGATGAATCAAGCTCAAATCCTCTACGAGGAATACGAGCACATCATACGGCCCAGGGATCGCACCGTGGCCGAAAGTAGAATGGCTATGTGAGTGGCGTTTTTCCAATCATGTTGCTGTTTTCCCGGTCCTGAAGTAACTTCGCACAGGGCCGAGGATTTTAAGCACGGCGCGGAAGAGAAGTCATGGCTGGATAGAAGGGCGCAGGCGAAACTTTATTTAAGTCATGCCAAAGAAGCGTTGGAAACTGTCAAGGTTGGTAGCTTAATCCCTATCTCCCCGGCAGGTATATATAAATTGACTCTTGTTACCCCACCAGGAGTCGGTGGGTGAAGCGATCGAAAATCGAAGCCAAAAAGAAGGCATGCTCACCGTGCGGCATTCAGGCGAGTGGGAAGAAATCTTATAAGTCGCTAGTTGTGATATCGTCACGCTGTCCCATGTTATGAGTCTCTATGTATCCGTAGATTACTTATCGCTTGGAACTCCACATTACTTGGTCTTTCCATATGTTGAGTACGAGTGCTGTACTTGGCACTGTACAAGGACTGGCGCGGGATTTCCGGACCAGTATCGGTCCAAGTGTCGTCGCACCACTTTCCAAGTGGTTTGAGGTTCCTAAAGTATGCACCAGACAGGCCCACCTTTTTTCTGTACGCGAAGCTCTCCTTTTTCTCTTCCAGGCAATACATTGGAGCCCAATGAGGTTATCTCCGGTTGACCTTGGTGTACCGGTCACCGCCTTCCGGTTGCTTTCTACCTCCCGTCCCGAAGCTCCCGGCAAGGCTCCCAGATCGGGTCGCCATCACCGGACCCTGAACGTGCTGAACACCCAACCAGATCTAGTTGTAGGCATGATATCGATAATGCAAAGCAACAGAAGCTAGCATTGTCACGCAGCCGCTCAGACTGGAGTACCATGCGATCATGCGGTACCCAATACAGCTTCAGCGCTTGAATTGGGCAATATGGGTAAGAGTCAGGTTGACCGAATGGCTCACTCACGTCCGGTCATATTGAAGCAGCGAGCCCTGCTACCTCCATCTAGTAGTGCGCCTATTCTAGTGTAATCATTCCTGACAGTAGCCCTGACCATATACGTGTCACAGTACCGCTCTAGATTACATCTTCCCGACGCATCACGAATCACGCATCCATCTGTGAGAGTAGTTTTGGATTGCCCGTAACTGTTCTAAACAGTACATCAATCTTGTCTATTTGGGAGGAAGTGATGGCCATGAACCCCTGAGGGTGAAAGCGCCGAGAGATGAGACAAGGTCGAACTGAGTCTCGAAACTGGAAGAGCTCATTCGTTCGAAACCTGTTAGTAAACCCGCTAATCGCTCGGCACCCTTCTCCTTGTTTGTTCCACAAATCTGGTGCTTCCGCTATTCCAGCTGGTAGAATTGCCAGCTGGTTTAGCCTAGTTACCCCAGGTTCCGTCCCCAACACCAGACAATCAGCTCTGCACCCATGGGATTTCTCGACAAATTAGACCCAAGAAATTGACGGAATACAGTGATAGAGAGCTAGATCAAGCCAGGAGGTCACTCGATTCCATGACGAATCCCCATGATCGAGACAGTACAGGGATTTCTGCGGCAGTGAGTAATCTTTCCTCCCGCGTTGTCTTAGGGCCAAATATTCCAGACCATATAATGGCCAGCTAGGGATGACTCCGCTGGGTCGACTTGGACAGGCAAAGAGGTATTTCAGGGAAACCGACGACGCGCTGCAGCCTATCGAGGTTTTTTCCCTGTTCCTCTGATGTCGCTTCAGGTGGCTGATGACTTATCGTGTAGTCCAGCATCGGAATATATCGTGGAACCGCCAGCTTCCCAATGAAAATGTGACTACTAGTGCATCGTGATTTCTTTCTTGGTGCCCGATCTTGCACTAGAAATTGTGGGGGTGGATCAGAATCGTGTTGCGGCATGAGGCTGGATAGGTTTGGTGTTGTACCCAATCTTTATGGGCGACTCGTCCCGAGTTTATACTGATTGTAGAGATGCGCGATGTATACAACATAGCCCGGCGCCCCGCTATATTTGGCTCAGATCGAAGTTCTGCAACTTGGCCCAACCTACTATTCGATAGACTGCTACGTTATGCATTAGGACCTGCGGCGTTTGTGTTCCACTACGTGCATAAAGGCAAAGACACGCTCGTGATTAGGACCTTTATGTGAGAACCTGGGAAATTTCTACTAACAGGCACCGCCGGGACTTGGAGTGAAACCCCGATTTGATAATTATCAGATATCGGTGCCGACGGTCGTTATGTGGCACGTGACGCGTGATGTGTGATTAATTCGCACGTGGCACAGGCATTTTGTTCCATATCAATCACCCGTTCACGCTGCTACTAGACTGCTAACTTACTAGACCCTTGTTCACACGGAGTTGCCGTGCCACTTCCTCGAGGTCTTCGTCCGCTGTAGGCGCACACACAGAGCAGGCACCCCCCATGAGGCGCGAGTGCCCACCGAACGTAGGCGACATGAACGTGCTTTATCCACAAGTATCAACGCCAGCGTTACTCGTTTTCACGTAGTACGTAGACGCTCGAAAGTAATCATTCTCCCCGCTGCAGGACTTTTTCTTGTCCGAACCGCTGCGACGCCCTCCCAAGGGCGAGTCTACCTCAGGCCAAACCTGTCAGCTTTGGACACTGTCACACTGATTCTTTTCAGTCGCGAATGACCTGGTTTTTCTCGCCTGCTGTCGCTGCGTCTACTCCGGCTGGGGACCATGCGTGTTATGTGCCGTGAATGGCACTGGATAGTATATCAAGACGCCCAAACTAAGGTGGATTACTGTTACCCCCCCCTACGTTATGCACAACACCATTGCTCCTTTCTCCTTGAGACCTATGAAAATCGTGGAGCAGGCCAATAGACTTATGCAAGGCGCTCAAGTCCTCTACGAAGAGCATGAAAATATCATGGAACCCAAGGACCGCGAGGAGGCCAAGGATAGAATGATTGAGTGAGTGGAACGTTGCCACCAGGCTGCTATATTCCAGATTCTCGGGCAACCTTACCCGCAGCGCCAAGGGTCTCAAACGCAGTGTGCAGGAGAGGTTTTGGCTGGCCCAAGCAGAGGAGGCGAAACGGTATTTAAGCCGTGCTCAAGAAGCGTTAGGGATGATCAAGGTCTTTCGAACAATTCCATCTGTCTTGAGAGGTACTAATAGGTCATATTTCATCCCACAGAGAATCGTCGACGAAACGATCGAAATCGGGAGCCAAAAGGAAAGGGTTTGGTGACAGCTTTCCGCCTCTACTGTATAATAATTTTTCCACTGTTGCTGTCGATTCTGCGTTGGGGCCTGGATTGCCCAATCGCTTTATACCTTGTATTACAGTATTCTCATTTTCTCGGACCCTAAAATGTAGTTAACTAGTCAGATCGATCTCCTGAAACGTGCCTTCCACGTTCCAAATAAAATAACCGCCCGTACAGCCCCGCTACACCAGATTGTGAAAGAAGTCTTTCGCCCCCCCCTCCATGGAGGAGCTATTGGCTTCGACGTTTATTCTCTAGCTTTTTCCAAAGTATCAATGCCCCACCTGTTGAATGCTCGAAGTTCGGGGCCTTCTTAGCTCGAGTATAGCATCAAGGGGCAGGGAAAGCGAGACAGGGAGAGTCTACTCCTATCTCGTCTACTAGGCCGACCCAATTTGAAGACTTTGTGATGGGGACGATATCGTACACTGGTTCTCACTCACTGGTTCCTTATAGTACTACGCGACTCATTTGTTGCTCACCAATACTGTAGTTGAGCTCTTCACCTTTTCCCATCGATTTCGTTTGATAACCGATAATCGATAATCCTCCACACATTATTGGGGTCCCCGGCCCATTTCCTTTGTCTACCGCACCGTCGTCCGGTGGATACTGTACCCTGTACCCTCGTCACTCATTATCAACCTTCCCACACATTTATACTGCTAGCCTCTCCTCCCCGTTATTCTTGGTTCACCATTCACCCGATATTCGCGGATCTCAACAACCCGTGCCTTGAGACTTGGAGCATCCAACTTCGTCACACTCCGCATTCATACCAGCTCTGGCGCTTACACCGACACATTGTTCTGAACGAACGCCACCACCCGTCAACCACTTTGCTTCTGCAACAAAACGTTTCTTCTGCATGCATCTCTTACAGTAGATGCCCTAATCTGCACTTTATTCCGTGGGGTTACAGTTGCCCACTTCTGTCTTGCGCCCAATACTGGGGCCCATCACACTAGCAGGCCCTTGGAAATACGAACATTGCCAGTGGCAATATGGCTCAGATGTAGATGATTAATTGTGTGATCTCCGAATCATCAGATGTGCCATACTGGGGCTGAGATATTTGTTCTTCACCTGCGCCATTCCTATATGTATTTTCAGTATAGGGACCGTGCTTGTTAGATGCAGATATCCTGATGTGTTACTTTAGTCAATAGAGAATTGACCTAATTAAACGGAAAGTCTTCTAATTATGCAAAGTTGGGTCTACTGACCAAGGTGGACGACATCGGGCTAAACGTGGTGCATAACCTTACGGGCTTCAAACCCCAATAAGTCTAATGCACCGTATAGCAGTTGTGATGAGCCGCAGTACTATGGTGCCGAGTGTGCTAGTGCCCTTCACAGGCCGAATCGCTCGCCCCAAAACTCGCGCTCCTCACATCCCAAGAGCCAGAGCGCTATATGTTATATGACATCTTTGATCTCGATATACCATGTTCGACAGATTCGCAGGATAAGTCGATGACTGATCATGACCAGGCGTCATTCCACTTGTGCCGTGTGGGACTCGGCGCGAGTAGACATTAACATACTTAAGTCTGACAGCGCTGACATATGGTGAACACCCTTACAGTACCAAACGGGTTGGTTCATATATACAGTACCGTTGCCACGGTCCGCTCGCGTCACCTTGCGCGTCACAATCGAATAATCAAGATACACATAAGCTTAGGGCACGCGTCGTCGGGCTAATTTTTGAGATGCAGTCTGGGTTACAAGGTGACTTGGAAATATGGTGTAGGACCGGGCAGGATTGGAGGACCCACACAGAAAATCCAGCGTGAATTCCGAACTGTCCGAACTCTTCGCGATCGCCGGGGTATCACGTAATGATTTCGGTGGGAACGTTCCTATAGCCCTATAGTAGGCACGAGGGATATTGTTAGCAATTCCAAGTAGCGCGGACTCGGAGGCTCTCAGCATTTCTCACGTCAATCCATGTTCCCAACAACTACACTACCTCTGTTCCTTTGTGGCGATGCTTTCGATACTTAAGGGGGGTACTAGTGCACCCCTGGTACCCGACCCCGTTTCCTCTCATATTGCGTCGCCACGGTAACATCGGCCAGAATGCAGAAACTGAACGGCCTGAACCTCCACATTACAAGATCGTCGGAGCGGGCAGATCAGGCAGATCTCGTCCTGAAGCAAGCCATGGAATTGTTGGAGCAACACAGGGATACCGTAGGCCCGGACAGTTATTGTATGGCAAGGGGGTGGTTGACACGGTAAGTAAAGTTGTCGTTGTCGTGAGCTATCTAAAGCTGACCATTGTCTTCCAAAGGGCGCAGGATTATCGGAGCGGTTTAGAGGAAAAGAATGTGGTTGGTCGCTATCAACAGTCGCAAACCTACCTCAAAGGGGCCCAGGAAACACTACGAAACATCGAAGTATGGAACTTGATTCGTCATCACAGAATGGGACGCTGAGATAGTATCCTTTTCTTTTTGCAGGAACTCACATTAGGCTACTATTACCAGTAATCTACTACATTCAAAAGAACGACACGAACTGGCAACACAGGGATTACTTTAACGGACTCTCACTACCTACCACTAGCATATCGATGACTTCTTTCATAGCCTTTCGTTTCTCCTCGCACGGCGCTATCCTGTGCGAAGCCATGAGGTTTTTTGTTTTGATTTACTTCTGTGTTAATTCTACGTAGCACCTTCGGACAGAATACAATAGTTATAATTCGCGTAGCTTCATGTCGCACGTGTCACCTTACCAACTGATTTGATGTGGTTCTCCGTCAAGCCTTCACACTGAATCACACAAGTGCTCTAGCAGTCACGTAAAACATTGTCGAGTCGGTATTTTGTGATTGGTTATGACCAGTTGACGTAAATCATCCTCGCAACTGGGATTTGCGTAAACAACCCTCCCCCCGAGAAAAACAACTTAACAGACTACTAATTTGATGTAAGGTTTTCGCACAAAAAAAAAAAATCCAGGCAAACCGATGCATGCTTATTTTGGGTTGCCATCTACTAGCGTAGTCCAAGTTGTCTTGAATGCGGAGTGATATTAGTGAGGTCCGAGTCGAACCAGACCATCATTGATAGGTGGACTCGCGTAGTATTGTTTTGGAAATGCCATGCAGTGCCCAGGTCTCGCAACGCAAATTTGAGTGAAGGACACTACGAGCATGCCGAAGGTTTTGGAGGTGAGGTGATATCATCAAAAGACGGTACAGTAGCCATGGCATCATCGTCAGTTTCAGATCACGGATGGTGTTTGTTGCTCTGAGAGATTGTAGCAACAGTGCGTAAGAGTTACTGGGCGCGTGCTCGAATTCCGCAGAAAAGCCTAAGAAAAATCAGGGTCGCACAGCGATTCCGATGCATCCTTCTCAGGACTGCGGAGTATCAGTACGAAGTATATTAGACAAGATAACATCTATGAGATTTGGTTGACCATCCTCGACTGTAAAAGTCTTGGTAAAACAATACCAAAACGATCTCGATCTCAGCGTATGAGTTGCCCCACCATAACTCGCTAGTCCGAGGGAAAGGTGCTCCAATTTTTCTGTGTGTAAGCCCTTGTTGCACTTCTGCTCTTGCTCCGGGAACTGGACTCGGAGACAAGTTCAGAGAGTCGATAACCTGAGTGACATGATGGTGCACAAATGGACCCGGGGAAAACGGTTGATGGAACTCGGACGCCCGTCCTGTACTGCTAGCGAATTATAAGAACGTCAAGGAGAGTATCAGGGTCGTGGGTATATATATGCCAGCACTTCAGAACTTTACGAAGAATAGTTAACTTCAAAGGTCTACTGCAGTCTCATTAGTAGTGGGGCAAACAAGTGAATCTCAAAGTTGGTGCGACCTACTAAGTGGTCCTGACCTGAATCCCATGGGGTCCGCTGTGTACAAGAAATGAGGTTACCCACAGTGAGACGTGTGTAATTAAGCACTAACAGAACGCTCACGTATCTCACGTATCAACGCAATTGTAGCCAGTAGGGAGAAAAGGTACACCGTGTCATCATATCTGAGCCCATCCACTGGCACCGTGACCAGGGTTTCCGATGTCGGAAGCTCGGATCGGATGGCTTGTCGGAAGGTCTAATACTTCGTGCAACCGGCAAGATGGTGGTAAGAGAGGCATGCGTTTTCGAATCAGTGTCACTGCGGTTGATGTACGTAATACGTCATGATCTGTCCCGACTCGCTCCCGGCCATCATGCATCATGCATCACGCGTCACGACTCGACGATACAGAACTGTGACTTGAAGGACTGTTCCCGTGAGCTGGCATGGTTTACCATTCGGGGCTCTGCACTGTATTCTGGTGCTGGGCGCTGAATGGCAATATCCCCCGGTACCGGTTATACAGTGACGTTCTATGGGCAGTGGGTTGGATTTGGCCCTGACGGCGCGGCGCTGAGTGACCGCACACTATGGCTTCTCAGCAGCACCTTTGGGAGATGATACTACAAGAAAACCGGCCTGGGATGTTGCATTACAACCTTAATCAGGACCCTGGAGTCGGGTCATTGACCTATCGACATGTTGTGGGACGGATCTCTTGCACGAGGGCTCTGCCCGTCGCTATAATATCCATCATATGTTGCCCTTAAAAGCCGCCTATCGCTTCTACTTTCCCCTCGTCATTTCCTGTCTCGCTTGCCAGTTTTCAAGGTCTCTTCGCAACTGTCGAAGTATTTTCGACAGCTCACCCTGTGTCATTACAACAGAAGTCCACAGCAATATGACATATTTCCCGTCAGCGCAAGCAAAGAAAGGCGATGGGTACCTCGACGAAGCTCGTAACCTTCGGGATCAGTGGGGTCAGATGATTCCCAGCGGCGATTTGACCGCTGTCCAGAATCGAATCACAATGTCAGTCTCGTTCGTCTTAACCCTTCACGCCAGTTTGTCAACGTTCTGCACTATAACCAGGGCGACGGAGATGAGACATGGCTTGGACGGAAAAATAGGCCTTTCGAAGATCACCCATGCGCGAATGTATCGGAAATATTCGAAAGAAACACTGCGAGTTGTCAAGGTCCCCTTTCTCTGTTCGGGAGTTCTACTAGGATTGATTGAGGGACATAGACGACTTCTGACCGAGTCAGAGATGCGGAGTTTATCGCACATGTTCACGAGCCGCACGATGAAAAAGAGCGGCGCGTTGTCAGAAAGGCCGAGGCTATCTACCGGACATACTTCAGCTACAAGGACGCATTCCCAACCCCCGAGCAGAAGTTGGGATGGGGAAAAGCCGTCTGGCCAGTGGCGTGCACTGCGACTGGGACAGACATCGCCCCACCTGCCAATCTTGCCGAAGTGGTGTGCCATGCCCCGGCTTCTGCGTTGCATATTCACGTTCTGATCGGAAACAGCTCGCGGACGTAGGATCGCACTTCTTCGCCGATATGAAGAAGAAGATCATGCCGCTGGTTGAGAGATTCTACGGTTTCGATACAAGCAAGGCCCAAGAGAGCTTGAACGACAACATCGCGAACGTACAGAATCTCAAGACAAACTCGGCCTTCATCAATGATGACAGAGGGGACAGGTTGCCGTATCGACACCCCACTATCCAGAAGGCGGTCAACGTTATCTGGTTCAACGACCGTTCTAGCGACGGCATCGTGTTCCAGAGTAATTTCAACCCCATGCCCTACGAAGCCATTGCCCTGGTGCTTGCAGTGGTAAGATGCCTCCGGCCCTCTGTAAAATTCAGCGCTGATGATAATTTATATTTGATAGATAGAGTGCTGTATCGACGAATGGAGCAAGGGTTCTTGGGCTGAAATTCCCTTCACATATGAAGATTACAAGGAGGTTTATAGCCGCCATCTAGAAGCGCTGAAGGGTCTCACAACTCAGGGGCTCAGTTCACGGCATTGCGACCCATTGCACAAGCTCCGTCAAGGTATCTACAACGAAGGACGGTGAGACACTTGTTGTACTATCTCCTAATTCGAGCTAATTTCACGCCACTCGAATCAGGAAGCACGCAGGACTGGCTTCCGGGAATACCAAGAATGAGGGGCTACATTGGCCTCAAGAAAGGGTGAATGCAGCTTGTGATGCAGCCTTGATTGCGTCGAGTGATTGAGCGCTACGCAAGTCACATTTTTAGGGGTCGGATGTGACTTTGTACATGGTCTGGATTCTTGCGTTCCCGCACCTGTATCCAAAACCCTGTTATTAATCATTCTTATGGTCTGGCGTTGTTTATTCACCTCCTATGTATCGTATCCGTATGTATTACTCTTAGAATAGCGGCAGTCGTGTCGATACTTTTAGTTGCGCGCAGCTGGGTTTGGGGTAGACATGTGCTTGGGCTGGGCCCATACACCACCTCTTGATCGATTGGTGGGGCCCATCAAGCACGAGGCCAAGAGTCCCAGGACCATGGAAACAATACCACAGCGCAGTAGGGTTCTGATCAAAGGTGTGCCGATACAAGCAATGGGGCCGCACATCGAAGGACGGAAGATGCCGGTATGGGGATACACAAACGCTAACGGAAACAAGTCCCGACCTTATGCTCATAGCTCACTGGCAGTCCATATCTCAGTCCATATATTAGGTCTGCACTGTTTGCGTCCATGGATATGCTAGCTACTACAGGCATAAATTGATGATAAGCTCGAATGACCACGTCATGGGTTTGGGATAGCAGCCTGTCGCAAAAGGGTGTACTGAATCGTGCGAAAGTACTGTCTTGCTTGCCAAATCACGCTAAAGATTCTGGGCAGTTTCTTCGACGTCAACGCGGAGCGTAGCTTGGTGCTGCGTAAAGATCCCAGGACTACTGTGAATCGCTCAATGACTTCTTCGATACTAGGGCGCTTCGCTGGGTCCTCATTGGTCATTGCGTCGATCAACTCCTCCATGAACCTGAAGCCATGGTATTTCTGTAGGAAGTAGGAACAAAATGAGATCGTAACAACAAGTCGTCATATCCGGCTGCGTACCCTTATGAACTCTTCGCGAACGAGGTTTCCAATATAGTATACGTCTGTGTGGAACGGGTTGGACCATTTTCGCGACTTGATTTCAGGAGCCGTTCTGTCTCCACCGTGCAGTGGTTCATCTATGATGTCCCGCGTGGGGTACTGACGAGACAGGCCAAGGTCTATGAAAAGGTAACGGGGAGGACGCTGAGTCCTGGTGTAAGCAGTCGCTTTGCCTTTGAAGTCTCTATTCCGATCGCGCTTGACTGGGTGGAAACCTGTAGGGTACATTTTAGACGGTTCAAACATGACATTGTTCGCTGTGCAGTCCCTCAAAAAGCTGTCAGGCTCAAAGTACCGGACTAAAGAGGGTGGTTTATACCGATGGGCCACGTTATGTTGATGCATAAATTGGAGGCCCTGTAAGACCAACCTTGAATTTAGCGCGAAGCAAGATAGGTAAATTTGAATCACCTCGCATATCTGAGTAAAGAATGCGACGAATTCGCCAAAGGTTTGAAATCGGGGACAATCGAAAGGGCGCAAAAGTTGGAATACTACGATTTTGTGAGATTCAGTGCCCTGCAATTGGATGAGGTCCAAAAGCGGTGTACAGTGATTACGAGGGTCGTTGGCAAGTTCTGGGGATGAGAATAATTGATTGATTTCGAGCTCGTAAGGCCCTTCGTCGGGAAATAACCTTTTGAGCATGACGGGAAGGCCATCTCGCACGCGTACGGCGTCCATTACAGCTCTTGTCTGTCACTAGATTTGAGCCGGGATCTGGAGCCTTTCAGGGAATAAAAGACGACTTACGATTGTAGGTTGACCATCCTCCACTGAGAAGAAGTCCTTCTTCGAATTGATCCAAGAGGGTTTCCAACGAGGATGGTATCGAGGACGAAGCCTGTATCCACGCTCCTCGAAGTCGTAGTAGTGGTCTCTCCACCAGAGCTCACTCTTTACCAGAGTCCCTCTTTCCCTTGTCCCCAACCCGCCCTGCCTTTCGTTCGAGTTGGGTAGTGGGGCACTCTGGGGCATGTGTACTGAGGGAGATGAAGTGCAAACGTAAGAAAAGGAAAGGGCATTTCATAGAAGCATGTACCCGTGATAGCCACGGCGCGTTGGAGACTGGTGTTTGGGTTCTAGGCATCCAGAAGGAAAGTACATGATGATGCCATGTACTCGTTCGGCGTGAGAGGTCGTCACCGCCAAAGTCCGCTCATATAAATATGGGTAAACAAGGGCCGAGTCGACTGCAAGTAGTAGGTGGGAACCAGGAGGTTTCGGTGTGTTCCACCTGACTTTCTACTTCGATTCGGGGGTAAGGAAACGCAGGTTACACTCTCCAGCAGCACGAGGAACATCTAGCGCTAGCCATCTTCGAGCCTCTCATCGTTCTTTGCATTGCCGCCCTTGTTGGCGCCGGAAAAGGACCGTGACATGCTGCGATACACGACCTGACTGGCAGGCCGCTTTCTTTACTATGTGACCATTACCTGAAGGGTGCATACGCACCACGCATCTTGAATGTGTTGAAACCACGACCTTGGTCCCTATCGCACGAATTGTCTCTTCACGTTTCACACTGGTGTGACACTACGTTCACTACAGTACCTCCGCAAACACATACTGTATTGATTCGTCCGTACTTCTGCCGGCACGTTTCTCAGGCTAACGTTACTACTATCTGCGCGATGGTAACTGAGCGACCTGGGTCCTGCGAATATTCGGGCGTCTTTGCCTGCCTCCGCTATGGGTTTGCCCCACTACCCGGAATTGTCTGCAATGTACGTAAACGAGGACCTTTGGAAATAGAAAAGGCCGTATGAATGAACGTCCCTTATCTCTCCCAGGCCTTTCAATACAGTAGAAATGCTTGTGTCCGCGCAGATCAATGGGCAGGCTGCTGAAAATGGACACGATGCCTGCGCGGAGATTGTGACAGGCGCAGTGATTAGTCTTTACGAACTAACCTTTCCTGGTGGCCGAGAACTACCATCCACGAGTACTGTCACGGCCTACTTCCGTGTCTCAATCTAGTGGCAAGTCGCTTTCTTGTTTGCCCAAACCCTAGAAACGGACGTTGGCAGAGCCAAAACTTCTGTTGACATTTTTGACATTCGACGTCCCAGCGGTTGATACACGACGGCCCAGCAACCCTTAGGAACGTGTTGACCAACGAGGTTGCTCAATGGGAACAAGTATCTCCACTCGTAGCCAATCATCCCCGGTAGGATAAGTTAGCGGTGACTCACTATTGGCTTCCCCCCGGCGCTCGGGAGCTTCATTCCGGATCCTACGGCAAACCAGAAGCACCCCTACAGATGGCTGTCTAACAGTTTTTCATGACTTCTGGTATTTAAAACAAGTCGCCGAGGCGTCGTTGGCTTCTGCACAACTGGGAAGACGAAGACGATCAGAATGCGAAATCTGCACGATCGACTACCGTCCACACAGGCTAGGCGGGCGGACGATCTCCTGAATGAAGCCACGGAACTCTTGGAACAACACAGAGAAGTTACAAGCGAGGAGGACTACATCATGGCAAGGGCATTGTTGACGAGGTAAGTAGATCCGCGGACAGTGCTATTACTTCCCAGATCGACTGACCTCGAACACGGCGATTGAAAGCGCGAGGGATTTCCGGCACGGTTTAGAAGGGAAGAGCGTAATCCGTCGATCACAGCAGTCTCGTCTCTACCTCGACAAAGCTCATGAAACTCTGGAAACCGTCAAGGTGCAGTGTAAGACCTATCTCTCAAAAAGATGCTAAGTCCCCTCACAGCAGGTTACACTAGAGGGGGTGATCAAGATATGGAGTGCCGATGCCTCCGCTGTTCTGACGGATCATGAACACATGGTCACCGTGACGGAGACCAATACAGACTCCGACGCGATTTCAAACGACACGCTTTCTCTGGGCACGACCACCCCAGCTGGCGCTTTCACAGCGGCTTCTCTCGCATCAAGTGCGCCAATTAGAGGACCCACATTGCAAGTAGCACTTGCCCACGTCCGGCCGCTGCCATCCTTCGGTCTCCTAACACCCCCTGACTACCAGTTTCCCCAAGAACATGCAGCACCATACAACGAGATCGCTCTAGTTTCAACCACCGTGGTCAAGGAAACGAGACCATCGGTTAACCCTGTGATCATAGTCTCTCCCCTTCCCACACCCCCTCTGACGCCGGAGACACCAGCCAAACCCTCACCAGCTAATTCAACCCATGTGGTGTCTCCAGCTGGTGCACCGAACTTTCCCGAGGCTTATCGCCCCTGAAAGCGGTCAACGAGTTTGGAAGTCAGCTACACGCGCTTGCCTCATGGCAACGTGAGAAGCGACTCGTGTGCTCGCTTACAGTATAATGACTTGTTCCCGTGTGCATTCGTAGGATTTTTGCCCTGGGAGTTGACGCCTCTTCGGTCTTAAATGGGCGCATTGTATCACTGTTGGAAGTTCAAGGTCCGGGGAGGTTGTAACTTAACTTAGCAAGACGTTTGTGCTGCAGAGGGTTCTATCTCTCACGTACCAGTACTGTATGTCAATGAACGGAGAAAGGCACCTCTGCTTACGCGATTTAGCAAGTCAAGGAATTGGAATAGCGGCCTTTTTAAGAACAATGTAATGAACCGTACGTATGAACTGTCGGACATGTCGGAACGCAGTGAATAATCGGAGGTCCTTCTTTAGTGCGATGAGGCTGCGTAACTTGGCGGCGCTCAACGAGTCACGAATGTGGTCAAACTTTTCAATAACTACCTCAATCGTGGGACGCCTTTCTGGAATCTCGTCTGTCATCGAGTCAACTAGCTCCCGCATAAACTCGAAGCCGTTGCACTTCTGCAATGTTCTGTCAGTCTCGCGAATAGGTGAAGGTTGGCCTTACCATCAAGAACTGCTCGCGGACGAGGTTACCAAGGTAATATATATCGACGGGAAAGGGATTGCAACGTCCTCCGCGCAAATGTTCCGGTGCATTTTTATCGCCCCCACGTAGAGGTTCGTCCAAGACATTTCGCGAAGAGTACCTGCGAGACAAACCAAAGTCGATGAAATAATAGCGGGGTGGTCGGTCGGTTCGGGTGTATTGCTTGACCCTTCCCTTGAAATCTCTACTCCGATTTTTTTGTATGGGATGATACCCTTTGGGGTACATCCCAGACGGATCGAACATAATGTTGTTCTCGGTACAGTCCCTATAAGCAAATACCCTGAAAAAGGGATTCCTCCTGAGAAAATACACCGTGCTCACCGGTGTGCGACGTTTCGCTCGTGCATAAATTGGAGACCCTAAGCAGAAATTGGTTAGAACAGTGTTAGAACTCCTTGCCGGAACGGATTTCCTGGCCCGACCTCACAGATCTGCGTAAAGAAGGCCACAAATTCTCCAAACGTTTGAATATGCGGATCGTTGAATGGGCGCAAGAATGGCATGACCATTAATCTTTTATCAAGTTTGGTGTCGGCCGTGTCGATGACTTCGAGCAATTGCACACAATGGTTGCGAGAATCGTCTCTGAGTTCGGGAGAAGAGAAATATCGGGTAATGGATAGTTCGTGAGGTCCTTCCTCAGGAAGAACTTTTTTGAGCATAACTTGCTTTCCATCACTTATACGTGTCGCATCCATCCCAGCTCGCAACTGACGCAGTCCGTCAGGGCCTGTCGCGCAACACGGAATCGACGAAAAAACACCCACCAGGGTGGGTTGACCATCTTCCGTAATGAAAAAGTCTTTTCTTGATGTTTTCCAAGATGGCTGCCAGTCAGGGTCATACCGGGGTCGAAGTCTGTAGCCACTGGCCCCGATATCGCGATAACGATCACGCCACCACAATTCGCTGCTGAAGAGGACACCGATTTCCCTGCGACCGTTTTCAGCACCTACATGCACAGCTGATCGTTCTTCCATCTCCAAGTCTACTGTTAGGCTAAGAGTCGAGCAAGAACAACGGGATGACTAATGCGTCAGGTGGGAGGAGGTCACGAAGGTCACTACAAGTTTGACTTTGCCGACGCGACTTGGCCGCAATGCAACTGGGAGAGGAAGTCGTGACAAGGGTTGGGTGACTCTCTAGCTTTATGGGAGGTTAGAGAAAGACCCCTAGTTCAGATTGATCGCTCACCGGTGATCGCCTGATTGCCAGGCTGTTGGGAGGTTTTTCCTCATCCTGTTTGCGACGATTCTCACCGTGCGTGCGCCACCTTACACCCGATGGTTAGTCACCTAGTCACCGGACACGGTTCGAATTAAATTTCAAAAACATTTAGCCACAGTGATATTATTTTTTGCCTTTATTGACCTCTTCCGCACCTCCTCTTGCTGAAGTTACAGTAGTTGTTTCAAGTGCAATTCAAGAAGCCACTTGCTATGGACCCCAACTGGGGAAACCCACTTCATCTAAGATCCGTAGGTATCTCAGGCTATCTGTGGCACCGAAAAAGGCGCACAGAACAATCCCCTAGCTACTTTCTTGGACCCTTGCAATCAGCCTGTGGATATAATAGCGGCTATAGGGATTCTCAACCGCCACGAACTTGTCGCGACCTCTGGGTCAGGCTCTTTAATACACCAACGGCTACTACACTTTTGCCAAACATCCGTGATCTCGACGAAAGTAAATGTCCAATCTCCTCCCATCTGCACAGGCAAGAAGAGGCGACGAAAATCTCGACCGCGCTCGTAGCCTGCGAGACCAGTTTAGGGAGATGATTCCCAACGATGGAATGGTTTCTCTTCAAAATCGTATCACAATGTACGCTTAATTCATTCATTCTTCGTGGCTTGTTCGGAGTTCACACTTCGCGTGCCAAGGACAACTGAGATGAGGGTCGGGCTGGACTCTAAACGGGGTCTTTCCAAGTGGTCTCATGCGCGAACGTATCGAAAACACGCGGAAGAAACGCTCCACCTCGTCAAGGTACTCACGAGTTTGTGTAGCCTTTCTAGCAGATAACATAAATTCCCCCCTTGACAGACGGCTTCTGACAGAGCCAGAGATGCTGAGTTCGGTGGGCCCCAAGATGGAACATACGACGAGCAAATGAGGCGCACCATAGACGCAGCGGAGGCTACTTACCGATGCTTCCTTAGCTCCAAAGACGCCTTCCCGACCCCTGAACAGGCCTCGAACTGGGCGAAATCTGTATGGCCCGTCGCATCCACCAAGACTGGAACCCGACTCAACCCACCTGATGATCTCGCAGACAGGGTGTGTTATGCTTTTGCCGCCCCTCTTCGGCCTGCTTAATACAGTCGCTCAGCTCACAATCGTTGTATCGCGTTTCCTGACCAACGTGAAAGCCAAGATTACGCCGCTTGTCACAAAGTTCTATGGGTTTGAGACAGGCGAAGCTGCAGAAACCTTGAACCGGAACACGGAGAGAGCACAAAACTTGAAGACTGATACAACTTTCATCAATGGAGAGCACGGAATTCCATACCGCCATCCCATCATACAACAGTGTATCAACGTTGTCTGGTTTGGAGACCGCCACGGCGAGGGGGTCAGGTTCCCTAACGAGTTCAACCCCATGCCCTACGAAGCTGTTGCCTTGGTTCTCACTGCAGTAAGAACTTCTAGTTCGTCCACGCTTGGAAAGTCTGAACCTCTTTCACAATGTTGTAGATCGAGTGTTGCCTCGATGAGTGGAGTAATGGCGTCCAGACCGAACTCCCGTTCACCTACGAGCGTTATAAAGTGACCTACATGAGTCATCTTACTGCGCTTAAGGCTCTCACCCAACAGGGTCTCGATACACGCCACTGTGACCCGCTACACCAACTACGGCGCGATTTTTACGAAGAAGGACGGTAAGGTGTTGTATTATGTGTCTAAAGTCCGACTCATGCTCCCCGCGAATCAGGAAGCACGCAGGCGTCTTGGCCCTGGCCCACACTTCCCAGGCCACGCATAATATATGGCCGCAGGATAGGGTGAATGCAGCTTGTCAAGGGCTGCTCGCTTCTTAATCAATCACCCACCTCCTACCCCCTTTCCCCTACCATTGTCTATGGACGTCGCCTACCGATCGGTGCTGGTTTGACACCTCATTATTCTATGATGGATCGGTGATCGATCAGTTAGGTTACTGGCACCTATTAACCTTCGTCCATTGACACGCTGTATGGCTGAAGCCCCGCCCATTCGAATAATACTATTTGAGAACGTACTCCTACATAGGACTGTCGAGATAAGCTCGCGACTTCGTTCCTTCAATCATCCCAGGGTCAGCGTGTCAGGAAAGTTGGAGTAGCAGTCCGTTTGACCTCAGCGAGACCTGCCGAATATTGCCGAAAGAGTGTGTCAACCCAGAGTCATGTAGATGCGCGTCATGTTGATGCGCTTCCGCGATACTCGAAATAAATACTTGTAGGGTTCGCGGAAAAACTGCCGGACGGGCTTTGCAAGGAGGTAGTATGAGATAATATGCACCTCGGCGTGCCTGCTAGCCCGAGCGGTACGGCATGGAGGGCGATGAATACCATGAGGGGGAAAGTACGTAAATACTGAATACAAAACGCCTTGCTGCGTGAAGCACAATAACAATCATTACAGCACGCCAGTCACCCACAACGATCAGCTCACATGAATAAGAAATAATATACACCAAGACCCAAAAATATAAATAAATTAAATAGACTCGGATCTGGTGAGTGTTCGAATGTGGGCAGGAAAGTCTAAAGTCAAAATGTTTCAAACGGCATTGTCCCAAATCCCTTGAGGCACATATTTCCGAGTTGCAGAATAAAATTAGGTATAAGGGTCCGGAATCGCTGGCCGGCGAGACACAACGTATCGCAGGGTGCGGACAGATTGCCTTGCCTGCCGAAATATCCCCAAGACCTTGGGAGCATTTTTCGATGTAATCGCAGAGCGAAGTTTTCTCTTGCTCAATGACGCTCGGATACGAAAAAACTCCTGCAGTACTTCTTCGATCGGAGGGCGCTCCGCAGGGTTGTCTTGGGTCATCGAGGTGATCAAATCCTTCATGAATTCGAAACCATTGCACTTCTGTAAGAGAAGATGAGTTCGTTTATGAGAGCTGGAGACGCGCCTGCTTACCTTCACGAACTCCTGTCGTATAAGGTTGCCGATGTAGTATATGTCAGTGTGAAACGGGTTACAGCGCCTTCCCGATCGATGCTCCGGCGCTGACTTGTCACCACCCCGCAGTGGTTCGTCCGTTGCATCTCGGGAGGTGTACTGGCGGGACAGACCAAAGTCAATGAAGTAGTAACGGGGGGGACGCTGCGTCCTGGTATAAGCCTTCGCAGTACCCTTGAAGTTCCTATTTCGATCGATCTTGACAGGGTGAAACCCCTTCGGATACATTTTAGACGAATCAAACATGATATTATTAGCCGTGCAATCGCTTCCAAAACAGTTAGGCTTGAATCACCACGGGTAACGTGGGACTCATACCGGTGGGCGACATTTCGCTGGTGCATGAATTGAATGCCCTGTGGAGAGGATCAGGATGATCCACGAATGAATCTTGTAAAATTTGGTCTCGCCTCGCATATCTGAGTGAAGAAGGCGGCAAACTCCCCAAATGTTTGGATGCGTGGTTGATTGAAAGGGCGCAAAAGCGGAAACACCATTAAATGTTGAGACTCGAAGCGCGTCGACAGTTCAATGACATCCAGCAGTGGCGCACAGTGATTGTCGCGCTCCCTGGAATGCTCTGGCGACGAGAAAAGCTTGTTGATTCTCAATTCATGTGGCCCGTCCGAAAGGAGGACTTTCTTCAGCATGACTGGACGGCCATCTCGTATGCGAGTCGCGTCCATTGCCGCCCTCAACTTAAGATAGCATGTAAGGAGATGGGAAAGTAAGGAATGCAACAGCACGCACTATGGTAGCCTGACCGTCTTCTACGGTGTAGAAATCTTTGCCCGTCTTGAACCAGGATGGTTCCCACTGGGGGTGGTACCGAGGGCGGAGCTTGTAGCCCCGCTCTGCAATTTCATTATAGCGATCTCCCCACCAACGCTCCGTCATCACGAGCGTTCCCGCTTGTCTGTCGTTGGATTCATTGTAGGCAAAGCCGTTCGTGGCGGTACTTGCAGGCATGATGTGTATGCGAAGGTTGGGAGGCGTCAAGAGTTAGAACTAATTCGTTGTCGTGGTGGTAGTGAGAGGAAACCCATGGTGGCGGTTCATAAATATCGCCAGCTAGCGATTTACGCACACATCACGCAATGAGCGTGGCCTAGAACTAGAGCCAAAGTCAGCGCTCGCCGGGCCGCGACTGTTCTCCATTTTAGGAAAACCATAGCGTTCCATGTCCGAGTCGTGTCACCGCATCACCTTGAGTCGTGATATACGCGCGATATTCAACACTGACACTTACAACCTCTCGTCACAGGCCCATACGACTGACCTGTGAGTTGCGTCAAACATGTGCTTGCAGAGCTCTGGGCTGCACAGTACTATCAAGTTGGAGTACAGAGATCCTCGAGGGTCTGGGCAAGGACCAAGGCAAGGACTGAAGCTGAAGCATGAGGACGGCTTACCTGGAGTTTCCATATTTCAGCGGTTGTGTTACGGAGCTGGCTCAAGGGCCAGCTTCGGTCAGGGGTCACGGTGCGAGCGGCTAAAACCTTCGTCATGATCCCCACTGCCACCTCACGATTTATCACTAGTGTCATGCGTTCACCGGAACACAAATGGTCTTTGTTGGCTTGGTTGTCAATGTGGCCACCCCCTTAACTGTACCGCATGTTCACCACTACCCACAGTGCCTACGGGCACGTTCTCTCACCATCCCAGACAAACTCCTTTCGCAGTCTTTGATATCACAGGGGAATCACTGTGTTCGAATTCGTTCAACAATATCGCTCAACGACACGAGCCTACACTTTCTTTGTCCCAATGTCCGATAGTAATTTATAGTTATGCTTTAGCCACTCGTAGTCACACAGAGCTGACATGGGCCGACAAATGGTGTGATAAAGGGATTCCGGATAAGATTACGAAGAGACGAAACTATTCAACCGCAACCGTGAGTGGACAAGCAAGGCTGGCTGGCCATCACTGACCTCGCCGGGAGGAACCGCCATGGTACCACGTTTGATCTGGCACGAGTCCATGGCATTACGTTAATCCTGTACTCGTTGTTAATGCCAGGCAAACTGAACACACTCCGACTCCCATCTTCGCGATCAGCTTGCGGTCAACGTAATAAACCTCGTGGGGTTTTCCCTCAAGGTTTCTCACTCACCCTGACATTTTCCCGGATCCTGGGTGACACTGGCGGGCTTGTGCACGAGGCCGACCATCTCCGCATATACTTCGCACTTCACTTTGGCCACCCTGCGAGAGATTGGAGCTGATTTCCCATCCTTGCACTTCTTTGTGATTTCTGGAGTTCTTAGCTCTATACACCCTGTCTGAGCTCGTCACTGGTCACGATCTCCAAGACCGCTATCGGGGACATATCGTGCCTCGGGGCTCTATTGCTTTTATTCACACGCCTCGCGGAGAGTCCCTAAGCTTCCCCCCACCCTTCACTCCAAACTAAGTGTGTCTCTTACTCCCTTTCTGTGTCAGGAATCATGTCCGGCCCTCCACTCGACGCATCAGGTGTCTTGACGTTGAAACTATTGCACTTCTTGGCTGACCGGAGACCATCGGCTCAGGAGGAACGGGGTGACCAGCGGCTGGACAGCGCCCGTGAATTAGCCAGAGGCAATGAAACGTTGATCAGCCCCGGTGACTTGGAGATCGTTAGGGAGAGAATCACCCTGTAAGTATTACTTTCACGCAGTGTCATGTGCTCAACCCAAGTCAGTACGGCCGAGATCAAGATGGGATTGGAATCAAAGAGAGGCCTTCCGAGGTACCTACAAGCTCGCGAATATCGAAAGTCCGCAAAAGAAACTCTCAAATTCGTCAAGGTAGGTCGAGCACATTGCTTGAAACGAGGTTTCTCATATCATCGCAGACGGTCTCAGACCGAGCTAGAGACGCCCTACTCGGACAAAGCTCGGCGGTGGCGGTGCCACATCCCACATCTGGACAGCGCCCAAGAGGTTTCCTTGCTGTTCCTTTGCAGGTGACGGTGCAAAACCCTATCCTAAATGATTTTGGGGAAAGCACGGAGGTACGTTCTACTATCCTCGTGACCCACTTCTTCTGAACATACATTGGGATCTCCAGGTAACAAGCCTCCGCAATCGGCTGTGCGACGAAATGAAACCTAGGTTGGCGACTCTTGTGGAAACCATGTATCACTTCAAGACGAGCCAAGCTCATGCTAGTATAAGTTATAACGCTGGGCGCGCTCAAGAATTGCTGAGAAACCTAAATTTTATCTATCCTGTTCGTCGTCGCCATTCAAGCAAGCACCCAAACTGTTTCGAGGAACACTGATTGTATCACATCGATAGGAACCTCGAACTGGCCGTGACCTATACCGCCACCCCATCATCCAACGAGCGATTGACACTACTTGGTTTCGTAACAAGGACGATGTTGGTGTCGTGAATCATGAACAATTTTCCCCGATGCCCATTTCGATCATTGCTATTACCCTCACAGTGGTATGGCCACTCACACTAGAGGCCCTAATATTCAACACATACTGACGATGACGACTTTTACTTTTTGTTTAGATTGAGTGCTGCATTGACGAGTGGTCCGATGGCACGCAAAGAGATTGTAACTGGGACGATGCGAAGATCCAAACCGTGTATGATTCGCATTTCTCCTCGCTTGTTGATTTTCAAGCACAAAGACCTACGAGCTTGTACCAACTGCAGTGCGATCTGTCGCGGAACGCGCGGTAGGATATTTTTCTAATCGTGTGCGTCATTTGACGACACTCAGTCAACTCGTTAGTGAACACGCAGGAGTTCCACCTGATCCTGTCACGGGATCGTCGAGGCTCCCCCCGGGAGCTTTAGATGCTGTACGTGAAGAGCCCAGTCCAGGGCCCAGCCCGACCGCCCCCCCAAATTATGATGATACGTTCCCTAGGATCACAGTCGATCGCGTTTGATATGCCCATGTTGATCATGTTACTTGTTCTACGACTTGTTGCCTGTACGATTGCGTAAAATTCGCGTTTGTAGCATCTTTAAATTTAAGAGGTATCCACCGAAGTGGTGACCACTGCGCCTTCTAAACGATTGCAGTAAATGTACCTAGAACTTGCCCACTACAGTACAGTATCTTCAGCCAGTCATCATAAGACTAACATTCGGGATACGCAAATCTGGGCTTCATCCCGTTTCACACGGTACTCAAGTTGCAGTCGCCGCAGCGATTTCGACCCTCTTTTGAACCGTAGGCGTCTTGATTACTGCTTCGCAACATTGACACACGCCACATCACTGTACATCACTGACTCAATCATTAGCGATCATTAGTCATTAAGTCATTAGCCAAGTTCGTATGGTCGATTGACTCCCTTGACTCCCTAGGGTAGTAGGGGTTCTGAGATTTTCTGTCTGTGAGACTGTGACCCTGTCAGTGGTACTCATGGCACACGCCAGAAGCAGGCAGCCCTGAGCGCTCAAGGTACCGGTGGCATAAGAGGCTCCTGTCTCACCCCTCAGGCCTCAGGTCTTGTAGAAGATCCACTGGCTAATTTTCAGGCACCTCTACTCGCGGGCTTCTTGCGCTAAAATTAGGGTTTCCCTCGCGTTGGCAACGATACGACTCATCATACGAGCATGAGGGTCAGTTGATTTGGGCTCGTCGCAACAAAAATCTCGCCGGTTCCGGGAAGATTTGCGAAAAGCGTCATGATCACCGTCATGCACGCAACTGACGATAGCCTTGCGACGACCACGTGCCTGTGACGATGGTTGGCTGGCCCGGGTGCGTCAAATGAAATATGCAGTGTACCACGACTGCACCCCCTCAACCCTTCAACGTTTCAAATTTTCGATCGTGATAGAAGAATGTGAACCTTTCTCGGACACAGACAGTGGACGTCACTCTGGCACAGAAGTCTTCAGCAGCTGGGCTCGAGACTGGTCAGGATGGCACACACACTGGGACTGGCACCACTACTCTCCTTTATGATAGCACCCCACCTATAGTATGATGTCGTGAACTGAGAGGGTATCGCCACAAAGCCAGGCCGATATCGCACTTCTTGGCGTTGGCGTCAGTCGTAGCTTCCCACCCTTGTCCCCGAGTCGAGGTTCCCACGAGGCTCGCTAATATCGCGCCATTCGTCCACAACGTGTGGTTCTCACTGAACAGCACCGCCACGCGGTGCGCGCACTACGTCGTGGCTATGTCTTTGATACTCGTTGGACACGCACCCTCGGGTATCCATTTACGATGTTTTCGGACCACGATGCTCAGCGCTCAGGTTCAGATAGTGCGTTTTGGGGGACAGGTTCGAGCAGTAGACGTATTCTATACTACAGTAGCCGAGGACACCCCGCCGACTTTCAAATCTCCTGTCTTGATGGCGTCGTGCGCGTGCACGAGCTGGTTGCGAGTCGTTCTGAGGCCGTAATCTCCGAATCATGTTCAGGATCCCGCAACTCGTGCACTAGGGGTCTCCGGGTTGAGAGCAATACGCTCTCAGCATACACAAGGCGCGTTCGCTGCATGTACTAGGGGTACTGCGTCAACCCTGACAGGGGTTTGTGTGAAAGGTGAAGGAAAGTGGAACTAGGGCATCCAGCTGCGAAGGACGACATAGGTCGAGGAGTCGCAGAAACGGCACCCACTGGCGCGGCCACGCCTTAACTGCGCTGAACTTGCCTACCGTGTGCACTTTCTAGGGGTAATACTCGGGGGATCTGTTAGTGGCTGGTGAAACAGGTGGAGGTGATATCTTGTGGGTTCGTGATATATCGGCGTGTCACTTGTAATACATATACGACTTCGTGACTCTAGGTTTGGAAAAATGAAAAGGGAAATAAGGAGCGTAATGAATGCGTGAAGAACCAAAGGAGTGTGAGTAGCGTGAGAAGAACAAAAAAGAACCGAAGAAGGGGCGTCAGGAGTGCGCGATAACTAAAGGAGTGTAGGCAATACACAAGCGAACTAAAGAGTGTGGTGAAATGGACTACTGGAGGTACGAACGGCGATCTGAGTATGAGTGGTATCGATTTTGTGGGAGCATATTCGAGAGCATATGACATATTGGTAGATGAGACCGATCACGGTGATCCAAACAAGCAAAGGAGCGAGAGGTAGTCCCGTGGTTTTCTTGTTTTTATAAAGACCTAGAGATGACGCTCAACATGTAAATCAATGAAACCGCATACTGTAGTTTCCCCCTGTCTCTTCTCTTTGTTTAGGTCACCGCATTGCATGTAAAATTGAGTCGTCGTTTAGCGTGCTATTCGAGTTTGGTGGTATATTTAGTGTTGGGGAATTGCGCTCTTGTTTGAGACGACATAGTAAAACGAGCGGATTGCTTGCCTGGCGCAGCGGAATGCGGTGAACAGGCTAGGTTGTTTTTTCGACGTCATGGGGGAACGCAGCTTGAGCCCACCGAGCGATTCGCGGATTCGGGCGAACCTGACAACAACCTCCTCGATTAGGGGACGTTTTGCGGGTTCTCTGTGCGTCATCTCGGAAATTAGCTCGTTCATGAACTCGAAGCCACGGTACTTCTAATGATGCACTCCGTTAGCGACCGGGCGGAACTATGCAGTTGCAAATGTTACCTGTATGAATTCCTCACGAACGAGATTTCCGATATAATAGACATCTGTCTGGAATGGGTTGCACCGGCCTCCGTCTCGGTGCTCAGGTGCTGACCTATCGCCACCGCGGAGTGGCGCATCGAACGCGTCACGTGAAGCGTACTCCCGGGACAAGCCAAAGTCGATGAGGTAATAACGGGGAGATCGTCCCGTCCGAGTGTGCCGTTTGGCTCTTCCTCTAAAGTCCGGACTTCGCTCGATTTGCGTTGGGTGGAAACCATTGGGATACATCCTAGACGGATCGAGCATGATGTTGTTTGCCGTGCAATCCCTGAAAAAGTATGAGAAATTAGTTCTAGCTGGCAAGACCCAAGCGTCGACGCGAACCTGTGTGCAACATTTCGCTCGTGCATAAATTGGAGACCCTGTTTGGCAATCAGCACCGATCATAGCTAATCCGGGAAAAAAAAAAACGAACATACCTCACAGACTTGGGCAAAGAAGGCCACAAACTCACCGAACGTTTGAAAATGAGGGTTATCGAAGGGGCGCAGGAATGGCATGACCATCAACTGATGGCCGGAGTTGGGTAATTCGATAACGTCAAGCAGCGGCACGCAATGGTTGCGTGAGTTCGTTGCTATTACCGCAGATGAGAACATCCGACTGATTCGCAGTTCATGCGGCCCTTCTTCGAGGAGAACCTTCTTGAGCATGACCCGTTTGCCATCGTGTATGCGCGTGGCATCCATTGCAGCACGTAACTAATCCAGTCTGTCAATGCAGAGAGTACCAAACGGATGGCACTCACAAGGCAGGGTTGTCCATCTTCCATGGCGAAGAAGTCATTATTCGAATGCTTCCACGATGGCACCCATCCTGGACGGTACCGAGGACGAAGTTGATACCCACAGTGCTTGATTTCGTCGTAATGATCCCGCCACCAGGCCTCACTCCGAAAGAGCGTCCCGATTTCTCTACCCTCCCGATCTACATCTACATGGCCCCCCTGTGCTCTTGTACTGACGCCAGGCATTCACTTCACAGAAATGTTGTTCGTGACGTCGACTTGAAGAAATCCAAGTCCAATGAAACATAGAATTCCGACGGGGGTACACGAGGGCCCGTCTGCTAGTTTTTTGAGCTATCGCAAAGAATGGCCGACCCCTTGACCGCACTGTGGTAGAGAACGATCTAGAGTCGAACGGAGTATAAAAGCGGGGAATAGTAGTTGTGCGAGGCCAGACGGTCATAATAAGGGTCCGAGTCCCTCAGCCGCCCTCTCACCACCGTCAAGAGGTTGTACAACACCCGAAGGGCTCATGTTAGACTCGGAGTCTCTGGGTATCGCCCGGGCCCGGGCCATTTCTGCTCTGTAAAGTTCGCGATCACAGGCGACAGCGTGGTCCTTCGGTTACTGTAAACGCTATGATCTGACAGGAGTTATCACCGTTCACGAACACATGGCTAACGCATGCATCAGACAATCAGACCTTCGCGGAAGCGAGATACAATAACAAACGATGTCCAGATTAGGCATTATAGCCGCCATCGCCATCGCTTACTGTAGGTAGATTTTAAAGTGATGCTGGGTCCAAGGCTGGGTCACTCCAACGTCGGGTTCAGTTCTGGTGATGTTCATTACGAACTGAGCGACCGTACTGAGTGCGTAGCAATTCAATGGGGAACGAGGGACGGTAATTGGTTCGGGCTTATGAGCGTGATTGGTCTGCCCGCTTCGCGCTTCCCAGCTGTCATTGACCCCAAGATTGACCCCATCCGGACATTTCCGTAGTTAAGTGGGTCACGAAACGCACAGTGTGAAATGGTGGTGCCACTTGCACCTCTAAAGAGCAGAACATCTCTCAGCTCCATGAGCACGTCAACTGCAACTCTTATCGCGGCCAGGGGATTGGAGGCGAATTGTTCGTTGATGTTCGAAAGTCGCTTGGAAAGCCGCATGTCTTTTTGAATTTCAACAAGTATCCATCATATCATGCGCGCTGTAGGTCAGGATCGGATCGAACGCCATTTCCGACCAACTTGCGGAGGATTCGCAACACATGCCGCTGAGGGTGTCACTTTCGAAGTCACCTGGTCAACTGGATGAGGCCACTTACCCATTGGCGAAGAGATCAAACATCTACGGCTTTCTTGTTATGGCTGGCGCAGGACTGTCTAGGGCTATTCTGAATGATATGACTTTGACAATATGAGATTCCTTGCTGCGAAACACCACATTTCGGACGCCCAGGGGGACTCAGATGCGGGTGGAGGTGTCCACGCTCTACGCCACATGAAATCTCCGCTATCGGATTCAATGTGTTCTGAGCCACTGGCACGCCGAATAGAGAATGAGTTTCTTCGCGTCCACTTCTACCCTCTCCGCGCTACTGTACAGTTTCATCGGCGCAGAGACCGCAGTTCGTCTAACCGAAAGCTCGAAGAAGCCCTGTCAAAGCGGCCGACCGAAGTCCTTGATGATAGATCGAGTCATCGAGATGCGTTGAGGCAGGGCGGCCCAGATATGGAAATCCTTTACGTTAGTTGTCCGGCTCCCACGTTCAAGTACACGGTCCTCAACTTCCGGATCTGCGTATGCCCTCTTTACTCATTGCCGCGACATGCAGTGGCCGCAGTGGCCATCGTGATCAAACGACTCACGGTCAAGGATGTATAATTACGTCCAGTCGAATAGCATTTAACCCCCGTGATTCGCGGAACAACCCCCAACTCCCTCAATTCCTTACTACAGCCCCGCGGTCTTCTAACAACCCCCCGTCCTTTGCCATCTCATAATGTCTATGAACCCGGTCATCGGGGTTAACGCAGGCGGTGTCCTAGTGGGCAGGATGTTGGACTATGTCGCCAAGTACGCTCCATCTGAACAAGAGAAGCGAGGAGACAAAAGGCTGGAGGATGCCCGTGCCCTAATTCTAGAACACCGGCAAGTGATCCATTCTGACGACCGCGAAGTGGTCGAGGAGAGAATCATTTTGTGAGTGCTCATTTACTAAGCTTACGTTGCCGCTAATGTCAGATAGTGCGAGAGAGATGAAGACGGGATTGGATACGAGAAGGGGCTTTTCAAAGTTGTTACAGGCTCGAGAATATCGCAAGGCTGCAAAATCCGCTTTTTATGCCGCCAAGGTTGTTCCTGCATGTAACTTTTCGCATACATCTCATTACTCTTGTTACAGACTGCGTCAGACAGGGGAAGAGATGACGCCTATTTCGCTGAGCAACAACCCGATACATCATCGGTACCTGGTTAGTTTCACCTTATGCATTTCCCGAATTCTCGAGTCTGACTACCGTGGTCCTCCTTTAACGAGAAGAGATGAGAGACCGTGACCATGTGACCGGCGTCGCTCTCTCTCTCTGCAGAATTTATCTCAGTTGTAAAGATGCGTTCCCAACGCCACAAATGAAGGGATCCTGGGAAGCGACTGTGTGGCACGAAGCGTGTGTAAAGACGGGTTCCAATCTTGAATTGTTTGTGCCGTTTGAACTGGCAAGTCCCGTTCCAACCACAACGTCGCGTGTCCTCACTATTAGTTTCAGTTCGCGGACAGTAACATGAGGTTGTTCACCGACGCGAAGAAACAGATTATGCATGTTGTTGAAGCTCAGTATGGCTTTGACACGAGTCATGCACCTGATAGTATCAGCAGAAACGCAAGCCTTGCTCAGGCGTTGTTGTCTGACATGGCCTTCATCTACCGTGTTCGTCTTTCGCCATCACCATCTATGACCCACTAACCTCCATGCAGGAATCTAACCCCGGCGGGGGTCGTCATCACCCATACCGACATCCCGGGCTCCAAAAGGCGATCAACATCACGTGGTTCCGAGACAAGGACGCCGACGGGGTCACTTATCACGAACATTTTTCTCCGATGTCGATCCCAGCCATCGCCTTTATACTCGCGGTGGTGAGGGTTGTGTTTCAGATAGCCCCCGAATTTTGACGAATATGTCCACTATTATCAGGTCGAGTGCTGCATCGACGAGTGGACGGATGGCACGCGCAAGGAGACTGAGTGGGACGAAAATCGGTGCAAGACCGTGTACCAATCACACATCAGCTCACTCAATGACTTCCGGGAACACGGCATCAACCAAGGCGCAGACTTGCTCGAACACATACGATCTGATCTACTCAAGGATGCGCGGTAGGAGTCCAAGTTGCTCATATGTGTCATGAGGCACTTGTTTGCTAACGCACTTCGCCGGCAGAAAACATGCAGGTGTCCCACCTGTACCTGTGACTGAGTTAGGAAGATTCTCCCGCGACGCCCTGGACGCTGCTCACCAAGAGGATCTACCCGCGTATGCCGATCAGGGTCTTCCAGTTCCAGAAATTCACATCGTCTCGGACGATTCGGACGAATGATGGCGTATTGACTCGGATGATTATTTATTTATCATTCTTTGCGTTTGATACTTGAATTGAATATCAGCATATTAACAAGTTTCTGTATTGTATTCTGTAGTAGTATCCATTCTGTGATTATGTATGAAACTATATTTGTTGTAATATACAAGAGGCGGGTGCTTCTACCGTGGGTTTCAAAGTCCTTCAACGGACCCGTCCCTGTAGTATATGTCTCGGATGGTTACAGAACGCCTATAGAGCCGGCGCAAAGAGATGAACTGCAGTAGACGCCTTCGCCTTTGTTCAGGCAGATGAATACGAGGAATAACATAACCCAAATGGTCTTGAGCTTCAATACGGACAGACCTGCAACCATCGCCTCTGATGAAATGTAACCGGTCGGGGGTATATAGGTGAGTTTGGGAGAAACGAGGTCACAAGCAAGCTGACAAAACGAGCGTTGGTAATTCCGGAAAGGGGATGCGGTATAAAACGAGTATCAGTAAACATGGGGTAGCTCCCCCAAGAATTCACAGGGAAAGACTGGTACATCCACGTCCCCTAAGTAAGTTAAGCTCAAGATGTGTTAGCACCGAAAATAGCTCCTGCATCGCCGTGACCACATTTCCCCGCTGCGAACTCACTGCAAGCTTGACAACGTGTACCCGATTGGAATGCTTGAGTAAAGTAAGAACATCATCTTCACCATCAGGAACGCGATACCTCATGGCGATAGGAAGTGCTGGCCAGCAACTGAGATAGATCTTGACAGGCGTTCCCTCTGAGCAGTATAGCGTGGCGTTCCATATATGATTTGTCGCCATCTTTGGCAGACGTGCACTAGTCTTCTCCATTTCCTCAGACGCCAAGAGGGGTCCTCGTAGTAGTCGTGTAGATAGAAGGCAAATATTTCTAGAAAAATTTCATATGGGAGCATGCTAATAGTCGCTGCATGTCGGCGATGCTCTCCTGTACCATACAACTCAGCACTCGAATGCCAAACCAGAAGCTAAACACGACCATGAGCATGAGCACCATGTGTTGGTGCTAGAGTGGTTCCAGGGGACGGACAGAGAAGGCGGAGAGAGTTGAGCAGTGGGGAGTGTATTTGTTCAGTCATCTTAGGAGCTACAGCTGTTTTCATAACATCTGTCGGGTTGCAACCATTTTTCGCTTATAGGCGTAGTCTAAATGGGCACTTGGTGACCATGCCGAATTTTCTTCCCACAAAAATAAATCATTGTAATTAAAAAAAGAAATTGTAGTAATTTATTTAAGGTAAGTTGTCAAAACATCGATTCGACGGGAAAGGAAGGAGTATTCATATTGAAAATACATATATTACAGGAGCCTAATTGGAAACTGCCCAGCACTATGCAGTGCGAAACTTGAAGGACTTGTTGGGGGATTGCGCATATTAGATATGGACTGCATTACATTCAGTCAGCCTTAGAGAGCAAGGGTGAGCCAAATCCGGAGCGTTCGCGTTAACGAAGGCCAATGCGAACCCGAACAGACAAGGACGAGAGCGAGCGAGAATGAGCGGGAGCGAGACGAGAATGAGGAGAGGCGAGGCGAAGTGAGAGTACGACTTTTGCAAACTTAATCCTTCGAGTGCCCGCGGTAGGGCCTGACTTCCAGGATAAGCATGCAGAGTTGGAGGGGAAGGTGGCGACCGGGTGCTGCCTGTATTCAGCAGGAGTGAAGTGTTTAAATACAAGAAAATCAGTAGCTGCGTCCGAGCCAAGGTAAGAAGTAAGAGGGAATGTAGTGTAGGAGAAAGGTGGCATAGGGGCCAGGAGGAAACGAGACGGAATATGGAGACGAACGAGACGCGGAATCAAAGGCATAAGATACGACATGGCAAGACGGATGGCGAGGGAGTATGCGGGGTCATTAAAGAGGTAGCGAGACCGAGGCCAACAGCAGTGACAACGTGCACGCATACTGACAATAGACAGTAAAATGGTACAATAGGAAGAACCTGCACCTTTGCCAGAGATAAAAAGGCAGCGTGGCCGAAATGATTGACGCTTGCAAAGTGTCTTGACATGTTCAAAGGAGAGGCGGTGGGCAATGAGTACGAAGTGAGGATGAACAATGAAAGCACGAGGCGTGGGAACACGCAGCCTGTCCTTGAGTGCCTACAAGCCATTTGCGAGGCGGTCGGCGTCGACGCCCATGGCGATGTGAAGCGAGGGTGAGCGATGGCAAAGGAAATAATGAGGAGAGAGAGAGAGAGAGCACGAGCGACTGTACCCTGTAATACTGATTCTAGTGAGCTCATGGATTTCTGAGTCACGCAGTCCCTGATGCAACATTGATGAGGCCTACTCCTTGATGACATTGGAGTACCGGTGAACCATCGTTGAGGGTTTTTGTTGAGGGTTTGGAAGGGACGACAACGGAAGGGGAGTGGCCACGCTGAGATGGCAAGCTGCCGAGCATGACAACGCAGATAACTACTCTATAACCCCAATTCTTCATGATAGCCCAATTTCTCAAAAGTTTCTCCGTCACTTAACTACTATGAACCCCGCTCTTGTGTTTCAAATGTCCGCAGGGCTACGCGAAAGCTCACCCGACAGATGTTATGAAAACAGCTGTAGTACGGTGCGGGCCAAGGCCGAGAGGAACCAAAGTGGTGCAGAGTGAATGGGATGGCGAACATGCCCGCAACTTGAACGTAGGCTTCACCGCACGGCCGCTGCAGACATCATCATTTAGTCTCAGCGGCCTTCCTTTCCTTGTTGCATGGCATCTCTGTGCTAGTGCCCAGGACCTGGGACTCCGTCTACTGGTAGGCTTCACCATTGCTATGCTCTGAGGCCCTACAGACACAGCTCGTGTCGCCATGCTGCATTCGCTGGCGAAGCGATTAACATCATGTTGACTCTGTTTTCTAACGCACAACTCCGCTGACAAAAACCACGTGGGGGGTCCCACCTCTACCTGTGACCGAGCAAGGATTCTGCCAAGGAAGATTTTCCCGGGGCGCCCTGGACGCTGCTCACAAAGAGGCCCTACCCATACGCCACAAGGCCAGCCTCCGGGCCGAGCCCGAAATTTTTCGTTTTCGCACCTCGATCACCTTTGCCATGTGGTCTTTGTCCGTGTTTCCTTCTTATGTTCTTTTCTTTTCACTTCCCCTACTGTAGAGGATCCCTTTGTATATAATCTTTTACTTTACATCGAATCAAAAAGCGCTCGATTGCCCCCTTTTACCTTTAACTCACTGTGACTATCCCGGAAGTCAGCCCCAACCGCGAAGGAAACCCCTCACTGACTCTCCTCCCCATCTTCTAGGAGGTAGATCCTCTCCACCTTCGAACTCACCTAGGACCCCTCAGCATCCTTACAACGCTGATTAGGGTCTTCCAGTTCCAGAAATCAACATTGTCACGGACGACTCAGACGGATGATTGCGCATCACTCAGATGCATTCCGTCGTAGTATCGAAGTTGCTATTGTAGTAATTGTGTATACAAGAGGTGAGCGCTATGAGACCTCCTACTGTTTCAAAGTCCTTCAATGAGCTCGAAGAAATTCCCGTCGTCGAGGATGGTTACAGGACGCCCATGGAGCCGGCGCGCAGAGGCGAACTGCTCTACGCATACCAGCCCGTCAAAGTCATCTAGCATAAGAAAGCACAGGGATGGTAACACCTCGGTGACCATCTCCCCAGGGACATCTTCGAGTGCACGAGTGACTTGTGCTGCCGACCTTCCATATATATACAGTGTCTCCACAGTGGTAAGTAGATGAAAGAATGCCAGCCGGTCGGTGTTGTCAATATAGTCGTGCCAACCTGGATGGTTATCACTGGCATTGATGGCGAGCTATTCCAGGTTGGAGCACATAGTAAAACTTTGACTGATTATGAGGGCCAGGTGCGCAACGTGGGTATCTGACCATTCCAAAGTGTGGTGGAAAGGCCAAAATAAGTTCGGACCCCATCTGTATCAAGTCGATATGGATCGACTCGGAGATTGATCTTAATTTCGTCATCACTAAATTCCACTTCTGCTCGCCTAAACTTGAGATTCTCCGTGCGACAGATGAACAGGGAAAGTTGGGGAAACCCAAGTAGAAAGTCAAGTCCATCCTCCGTTCGGATGTCGTTGGGCCTAGCAACTCCGTTCAAAAATCGTTGAGCCGAGGACTGCCGTGTGGCGCACGCGCGCCTGCCTTTCCTGGGATTGCATTCCCACGCGTCGCACTAGCGGCGTCGATTTGGGCCACAAGTCCCTCCAAGTATTCGCTATGACATCTGAATGTAAACTCAGAGAAAGGACGGCCCACATTGGGGGATCTGGATGCCCTCCCCTTTGTTCGAGCAGATAGATCTGAGGAAAGAACATAATCCAAATGGTCATGGCCCGACAAAAGAAGCGTTGGTAATTCTGGAAAGGGGACGCGATATAAATCGAGTTGTCGTAGACACGGGATAGATCCACCCAAGAATCCACTGGGAAGGACTGGCACATCCACATCCCATGAATACCCAGTGGCAAGCTCAAGACATGTGAGCACCGGAAATGGCCCCTGCATCGCCGCGACCACATTTCCCCACTGCGAGTTACATATTGTAAGCTCGACGAGGCGTACACGATTGGAATGCTTGAGTAAAGCAAGGACTTCATCTCGGTCATCAGGACCTTGAACAGTATATCTCATGGCGATGGGAAGTGCTGGTCAGCTACTGAGATACCTCTTGACAGGTGCTCGGTGGCCGGCCCCGTTTGAACAGTAAAGGAGCAGAGCAAGATAGCGTGGTGATCCATATATGATTTGTCGCCATCTTTGGCAGACGCGCACTAGTCTTCACCATTCCCACATGCGCCAAGAGGCACCCTTGCAGTTGCATAGGTAGAGGGCAAATATTTCTAGAAATATTTCATCTGGGAGTATGTTGATTGTCGCCGCATGCCGGCGACGCTCTCCTGTACCATGTGCCGGTGCTGGAGAGGTACCAGGGAATGGATGGGGACAAACGGTGTCGTTGAGCAGTGGGGAGAGCATTTGTTCAGTCATCTCAGGGACTACGGTTGAAGGAACAAGAAATAGCAGAGAGTGAATGTGACCCCAGCGACTAAATTAGGAACATGTCTGCAACTCCAAAGTCCAAACAAACTCCAAACAGTCTCAGGAGGCTTCAGGTTTCTCCCTTAACATCGCATGTGAGTATAAGTCACAACAGTCCTTTAGCTGTGAAATGTGCATGGATCTTTGTTGAAAGGGAGTACCTCTTCCAACTTGTCTGGTTGTAGGCAGGGAAGTGGTAATCAGACCCAAGCCGAGTCTCATAAGCACGATACTAATACTCTACTTTACCATTTGACGCTTCACCGCATGACCACTGCAGACGGCATCGCTTTAGTTCGGCCTTCCTTTCCTTGTTGCAGCGCAGTACCCAGGGACTCTGTCTAAAATGTACCATTACTACAGTATACCCAGTGGTTCTACTGATGCAGCTCATATTGCAGCGCCCGACGAACATCTGTAAAAGTGGGGGGTGTCAAAAGCTGTCAAGGACCGGTCTGGACCAGTCCTTGACAGCTTTGACAGGTACCAGTTTTGCAGATGAAGTGATTAACATTGTGTCTTGTATGCTTTCCTGGAAGAGGTTTTCTTCTTCTCACCATCCACACTTATCCTATTCTCTTCAAGTCAATGGACTGGATGCTCTACACTGCATGCAAACCAGAGTTTAAATGAGAAAAAAACTCAGAGGAAACCCTGTGGAGTGTTAAAAGATTTCCAAAGTTTACTTCCCATTAAACTTTGAATGGAGAGTTTAAATCTCCTTGAAATAAAATTTCATGGAAAAAATTGTTAAACTCTCCATTTGTGACAAAGTCATGTGACATGTGACACATAACATGGGAGTTTGTGTGCCTGTTTTTGCTCAGCATGTGTATGTGCTGTTGTCCACCCCTGACACTTTCTCCAGCACTGAGTTTCACACCCAAACGTTGGGATGTGAATGCTGTGTCCTGTGTAGCTTGTGCACTGACTCCGATACTCGTCAACTTGAACATACAACTTACGTGTTACGTGAAACTTAAATGTAACCCCATGCAACGGCCCGAGATCATCTTTCTTACAGCTTGAGTATCCTCGCCGACAAGAACTTGTCGATCTGCTCGGCAAAATACCCCACGTGCGTCTCGAGCGCAAAATGCCCCGAGTCCACAAAGTCCAGCACCAAGTCCTTCACGTCGCGCGCGAACGCCTCGGCGCCGGCCCTAACGAAGATGGGGTCGTTGGCGCCCCAGAGCGCGAGCACGGGCACGCCGCTCGCGCGGAGGTACTCCTGCCAGCGCGGGTAGAGCTTCGGGTTCGTGCGATAGTCGTAAAACAGCGCGAGCTGCGTCTCCTGCTGCCCATCACGTGCGAGCAGCGCCGCGTCGAGCGTGTACGCCTCTGGCGCGATGCGCGGGAGCAGCGCCTCGGGTACGCCGTGCGTGTACTGCCACTTGGTCGGGCCGAGCTGCAGGAACGGCAGAAGCGCCTGTGCCTCGTGCGAGGTCGTGGAGAACACCGACGCGGCCCAGTACTTCTCGAGCGGCGCCCAGAAGTCCACACCGAGCCCCTCCACGTACGCGTTCCCGTTCTGCGTGATGATAGCGGTCACGCGCTCGGGGTGCCGCACGGCGATGCGGAACGCCGTGGGGGACTGCAACGTTGTCAGCGTCGTTCGGCAGTGCGGCGTTGGAGCGAAAGCGAGATGCGTACGCCGTAGTCGAAGATGTAGACCGCAAATTTGTCCACCTTGAGGGCGTTGAGGAATCCCTCGATGGTCAAAGAGAGGTTGTCGAACGTGTATTGGTACTTGCGCTCCGCTGGCACTTCGGTGAAGCCGAAGCCGGGCAAGTCAGGAGCCAGGATGCGGAATTTTGACGCAAGAAGCGGGATGAGTTCGCGGAATTGGAAAGACGACGATGGGAAGCCGTGCAACAGGAGCAGAACAGGCGCAGTCGGTGGACCTGCGGATCGATAGAAGACTTTCACTCCATCAGCTTCGATGGTGTTCAACTCGACTCGAGACATATTGCGGTGATTATCTTACTGTAAGCTGGGCCTATATATATGGACGTTTCTTTTTCCGATGGGGCGCAATCGATGACGTTTGGTCTCAGTTCGGCCTCAGTCAGCCGCATCTGTCAGCTGTCCTTTACTAAGTTATTTGAGAGTAGTGCGTATTTCCCACCATCACCTTGTTGCACCGTTGACTGTCGAACGTTGCACGTCCTCGGAGCGGAGTCCCCGTGACAAGGCCCAAGCAGGGGCCCGCTCGGCCGGTTCGCACCTGTCCTGGCAGACACTTCGTGGACTGAGGCTTCGCTCCGCGCGTGGACACGGCAAATAAAAACAATCAAGTTGTATGGAAAAAAACAAGACATTAAGTTAGACCGTAAGGTGTGACAGGTGATAAGCAAACTATCGATCTACGTTGACTATTGTCATGAGGGCTCTATGATGCCCTGTGCGTAGCCAACACGGAGAAAATATTCCCTCAGTCCATCTCGAATGTCCTGTGAACTGTCCCGGGCCAGCAACTCCGTCGCGAGGGGGTAAATTGCAGGAAGGTATCGGGCGAACTATGATATTCCCCATCAGCACTCGCTCTCGCAACAACGGAGGGGGGGAAGGACGGCGCACAGCCTTGTCATCGAACTTGCAGAATCCATGAAGGATTTCTGCGACCACCGGCGTCCATGCCGCTATATTTTTGGCTTGAGTATCGGCCTTAAGTTTTGTGTAGTCCTGGAGGACGCCCAATCCAAGCCTGCATGGGAGCCGTCAGATAAGATACCACAGGTTGGCACGCTTAGCTCACGGGAGCAGTCTCTCAGCGACCTGCGGGCGTGCTGTTTGGTGCTCCGGCCGGGGATCGTAGTACATCCGCAGAAGAATATGTACCAAGGTCGCGGCGCTGCTGGATTCTTGCTTTAACAAGTTCGGAAGGTGCTTCATGAACCCTACGAGTACGAAGTCAGACCCTCGGTCACATGTGCACCTGCTCCGGTGACTCGACGCGCTTACCGACTTTCCACAGCCCTGTCCGAAGTTCCTTGTCCTCGTTGAACATCCTCGCGAATTGGTAGCTATGGTCTAGCACGCCCATCAATCGTAAGAGGTGCTCTGGAGGTATCGTGCGGTACACCTCATCGTTCCGCAGAAGGTCGTTGGTCGTTTCGATGAGCAGGAGCTGCAGAACGCATTTGACGATGATTTGCTTGAAAACGCGTCGGCGATCGTTCAGCGTCGCCTTAGGGGAGGCCCTTTGGTCGTTGTTTGTTGGTGACAAGGGCGCGGGGATGATTGCTTGGCCGTCAGCGTCTATCACAAGGTGAGAAGGATCCGGAATATAGCAAAGACCACCAATGTACCATTCATCTCCTGAGGCTCTGGTGTACCGCTATCGATCTCAACACGAAGGCTTTCGTCAAATAGTTGATGAGGAGTTGTGGTACGGAAGAGTTTGACAAATGTCGTCGCCACGCGCTCCCACCGAGCGACGCTCAGTTTCTTGACATTATTCTCGAGGAGCTGTTGCAAACATGATGTGCCTATCCGCGCGAGGGTGTCGTTCTCTGCAAAGAATATTAGCATCAACAATCTTTGCAACGAATACAGGAGGCGTACCCTGGCAAATGCAAACGCACAGGAGGTCTAATAGACCGTCTAAGAACCTCTCCAGAATGTCAAAGTAGAACGTATATAGGTCGATCAAGTCCCGAAGGGCCTGTATCATGGTCGTGGATAACCAGACACTCATATCCTCCTGCGTGCTAAACCGAGAAATGTCCTGGCTCGATTTAAGGACGGCGAAAATGGGGAATAAGAGTTCCTGGCAGACGGTGTCCCAGAACTCGACAGGGAACGACGCCCCGTGCTTCTTGAGAGTATTGAAAAGAGAATCTAACGCCCTGCATCCGACGTTGCGTGAGCGTGAGGTACGGGAAAGTATTTGTCTATGCTCACAAACGTCGCACTTCAAGGTCTTCTCCGTTCATTATGATATCGTAGAAACCGAACAGCACAGGGAACCAGTACTTGATCATCGGATCGTCGACCCCAATATTTTGCGGGCCAGCAGCGGTGAGACCACACTCCGGCGTGTTTAGCATGACCGGAATGACGCCCCGGAGCATGGCAATCGCAAGTAGGCTGATCTTCTGGTACTTGCTGACCTTGCAAAAGTCGGTGATGCATACCGTCAGGTCAGCAAAGGCACCGTATCTGACGATGACGACGAAGTGTTCCTTGTTCAGGCGGGTGACGATCTCAAAGGCGGAGCTTGTTATTCGTTCTGTAGGTGAGATTAGAGAGCAGTAAATCACAGAACTTTTGATGCCACGTGCCGGTCAAAACTTTAGATGCCGCCGAAAAAACGCCGAACATTGTCCGCCAACCGGAACGCATATTCTGGACGCGAGCTTGGATCATCTGCTGAAGGCATTGGAGTACCTGTACGAAACGATAGGTCTGTGCGCCATCTGATGGTATTTTGAAGCCCTACCATATCTCGAATATCCGGATTCGCGTTGTGCGTCATGGTGTACTCGAATGGTCTCAGGAAATCCTTCTGGAACTTGAAATGGGGCAGCTCCTCCTTTTCGAGGAACCGCATAGCAAGCTGCCGCAGCGAGTCGAGGGCAAAGAACCCGACATGAGGATTACTATGACAACAGACCTACAGGATAATCAACCTCGCGACGGACACGTGAGTCCGGAGGACGGTCTCACCTGATTGAAGTGCTCTCCGAGAATATCCCACAGATTCGACCATTCTAAACGAATACGATTCATGTTATAGTACGAGATTTCGACGAGCTTTTGTAGACTGAAAAGCCTTGGATGTTGGGAAAGACCCGAGGACTGGATCTCTTCCCATGATACATCGCACAGGGCTTGAACGAAGTCGATGATAGCGGTCTGCCGATACGTCACTAATACACCCTAACGGCGTGTTTGGATAGTACGCACCCCCGATAAATAGTGACTCAGTGAGAAGACCATGTCCGCCGCGACAGTGATGTGCGTTGAGCGGCTCTCATTCGCCAGTTCCTCATTAGGAAGTTTGCGAATTCTCCTGGGAGAAAGAATTGATCAAGGGGCGGAAGGGGGTAATTTTTGCCTTACCCTTTCCGACCATCCGGAACGTCGACGCCGCTACTGATCAGCTGCATGTGCTCCAGCTGGCTAACACAAGACAGGACCTCGTGCCAGGAGCCCTTGAGGTTGTTGCCCTCGGTGACCGCCACGTCTAGCAAGGCTTTAATAGCCTCCATGTTCTTGGCCTTCATCTCGCCCAAATTATTGAGGAACGTGAATTTTCCCAGAGTGGTCACGAAGGCATTACGCTCCAGCTCGAGGTCAAAGAAGCACACGATGCGGATCGCGTTCTTGAATCCGTCGAGGCACAGTTCGACGATCTCCATGTCATCCGTCTGCTGCAACGGCCCGGAGATGCCGGCCAGCACCGGTATCCAAGCAACCTCAAACATTGGCCGAACGTGGACGAAGTGCGAAGCGCTGTAGAACTGGTCGCTCATCCTTGAACCCTTGCGTTGAGAGCGCATCAAGGTCTTGAACAGAGCCTGTTTATGTGCGTCGGTCATTCCAGTCGTCGAGATTGCGGTCCGACTCACCTCGGTCTTGTTAGCCATGCCACTCGACTGAAGCATGTATGCCTCTCGCTGGAGGTCCCGCCCCACCGTGACCAGGGCACCTGCAATACCCGGACCTGAAGCGGGGATCTGCCCAAGGGAGGCGTCTATCTCGTCCTTCATACGAATTTCGTTGTTCACGATTTCATCGTAGATGGTGGATAGGAGTTCCTCGGGGAGGTCGGCATTATCATTGATCCCGCGATTGTTCTTGATGAAGTCGTTCTTTGTCATCCGGTGCTTGACCACAGGGTTATGCGCGTCGGTGTTCAGCATGATCGTTGAGTAGGACAGCACGTAGGCGGCATCTGCGTGACCCTCAGTACGTGACTAACAGAGGTGAGGTGAGCACGCTCACCTGCGTTCGCGAATGGGGTTTGTGCGTTTCCTTCGATGTATCGCTCCGCGAATTTGAGCATAAAACGATCGATCTTCTGTGCCTCCCCAGGAAGACGGAACGCCTGTAAGAATATGCGGAGAGCGTCGACGAACTCGGTATTCCGGAAGTCAATCATGTCGACGAAGGCATGCATGGTCGCGACGTTGACCTCATCCCTGGAGGGCATCAGCGACACGACTGGAGGAAAGTGGGACTAGCGTACATTTCACCCAGGTACTCGCCAATCATGGCCTTGCTCAGTCCATCCGTATTGAGCAGGAAGTTGGCTACGTCGTGGGGCCCATTTCCTGAGATAAAGCCAGCTTCGACGAGGAATTCGATGCCCTAACCGAGCGTGGGTAGGTGTCAATAACCTCTGGCGTGCAAAAAAGCACCACGCACCTTCTTTGGCTTCTGGTTAAACCGCCTGATCCCCTCCATCAAGGTCGTCTTTTTTTGTTTCGCGCTCTCGAATCGGCTTGGGTCGTCTGTTATGTCTGGGGTCCCACCTCTCGCGACATCTGGGAGCGGAAGTCGATCGAGCGATGCAGACGCGTCCGGCACGGGTGCGTTGTTGCCGGGCTCTTCCGACGATGTACTCTTCCCGGTTCCCCAGGCCACAAGGGAGCGGAGAATAGAAGCAAGGCAGTCAAGACCCTGTCGGCGAAGCTGCGCCTCTGATTGGCCGAGCGTGGCCGGGTCTACGGCAGCTGGGTGGCTAAGGGCGGAAGTACTGAGGGACGGCGCTACATTCGCATTCTGCAGCTTCGTGTGTTGTTGCGGAACGTTGCTCGCGGTGTCCGCATTCTTTTGGCTCGCGGCGCCGGCTTGTGTGCTGCTGCTACTAAGTTTTGTGATAACATTGACTAGGCTGGGAAAGCGTAAGGACAAGTCTCTCGGTGCGCTGAAACCAATTCAACAACTCACCGCTCGTAAATGTTGTCGGAAGCCTCGCTATCACAGTCGTAGTTGATATAGATATCAACAAGCGCCTGCGGGTCCTGACAAAGCCTCAAAAGCATTGAGAGGATGACGGCCTTCTGCTTCAACGTCGAAGTCTTCATTTCCAAGATTGGGATGAAGATTTCGTGGAACAAAACTTCGATCTCCTTCTTTAGTTTGGCGCGTAGGCCAGATAGAGTGCGCCAGAATATTTCGACGCTTATCTCGAAAACTTGCGGTACAGGGCTGACAGCGTTACGACTGAGGCACAGACAAAGGTACTGATTCGCCATCTGGACGAAGGAGCTTGCCTCGCGAGAACCAGAGGAATATATCATAGACGTAGGAGACACGAAAATGTCCATGTGAGAGCTGAGGATGATTAGCACCAAGTGCAGCGAGAGCAACTTTGAGCGCATGCCGTGCGACTTCAAGTCGCGTTCACTGGGATAGTCGATGAGTGACAAAGTAGAAAGCAATGACGAAAAAAAATCTGCTCGGACCTTTCGGTATTCAACGGCTTCATAGTAAGCTTACACATTGCACGGAAGACCAGGAAGGCATCTTTGAGAAAGAGGTCGTGCATAGTCAAGGGTCTAGGACTAGCGGAACCATTAAGGTGTAACCCATTGTGCTCAGGGTGTTCTCTGCGAGGAAGTTAACTCGCGAACCCATTGAGCCTGACGCGCTACTTACAAGTGTGAAGGATATGCTTCCGGCACCTCGGAAGGCGTGGAAACAGTAGCTCCTTGCTCGCCGTGTTCCTCCTGAATAATCAAGGTACTCCCAGTTTCAGCTTCCGAGGAATTTCGCGATGCTGAAACTGAAGACGCCCCGTCCTCGGTGGGCAACGAAGGCGCAGGAATAGAGTCAGGTGTCGAAGGTGCGACGGAAGCACGGCCCGACGAGACCGCGCTTGCGCCTGCGTCCGCGACGCTTTCACGACTCAAGTGTTCGAATGGGGGTACCGTCCTGCAGCGCGCGAACACATGATTCACCATCTGCGTGAGCCCACCCTGAGCGACTGTCTGATTGATGGGGTCATTGCTCATAAGGAAAACATTATACACGGTTCGCACTGCCTTGAGCAGTGAGCTCTGGTGAGCGAGGATGGTCGACGAGAGTACGAGTGCGAGGAGCGCCCTCACGACCTGCAGCGAGACGGTATCCGGCGAAGTTTCGGTATGACAAGATGTAATGGTGTGTACGACGAGGTCCACCAGCGAGGGCTCGGGTATGCTGGAGTGAGAGTCGCGACGTCCAGGTGCGGGCGACGCGGGCGGGGAAGGCAGCGAAGCGACGTGCGAAGAGTCGTCAACGAAGAACGCGTGAGAGACGAGCTTGGTGATGCAGTCCAGTGAGGCAATCATCAGTTTTTCGGAACCCGTTTCGCACGCAAGCCGTAGCGGTTCGAAAACGTCGCGAGGTTGGTCACCTGCTAGGTCCGAACGAACCAATTCGAGCGCTCTGTGAGTACTCTCTCGGAGCGGCTTGGACTTCTTGGCCTCACGAGAAGCAGCGATCGTCTCGAGAGCAGAGGTAATGAGCACCGAAGAGACGGGATTCCCCCTGGGGAGGGTGAGCGAGCGTCGGTGTGTGTTTCCCATTGGGGAGGACGCAGAAGGTAATGAATTCGTGGACATGGACGGCGATATTACGCTGTGGTTGCCATTTGGCTGTACACGTGGCAAGCTTTCCCTGCGCTGAGTCAAAGATACAGGAGCCGTTGTCTTTTCCGGAGGTGGTGGTGGCGAAGAGGGGGAAGCGGGGACGTCAGGGAGGGGAAGGTGTTTAGACTCGGACTGTGCGACCTATTTACTTCTTAATCAAGTAGCAACGAGGAGAAGAAGAAACACTTACGCTGAGAGTTGAAGGGACAGCGGGCTCGGACAGCTGCATGCTTGAATCATGGTTTTGGATGCGCTCGCCGGGCGCAGGGTGTTCATTTAAAGCAGGAACAGCCTGGATGTCTTCCTGAGCTTCATAATGTTCAGATAACAAGGGGAAATGATGAAGGCTCACGTCGGGATTGTCGTCTTTCAATGGTATGTCGTGGAGACCATCCCCTTTGTCGCTGTGAGACACAGACCCCTCCTGCGCACCCTCCTCTCCTTCCTCGATGCTGGGTTCGATTTCTACGGGATCCGGGACCAATTCCTCCGACGTGTTCTTCACGTTCGTGTCTGCGTGTCCAATTGATGTGCCATTTATGGCGGGCGGCTCGTCGTCGCCAAGATTTGCGTGTTTCGAAGGCGGGATTTCTGCTTCTTGGGAAAAGCGAGACGACAGACCGCTGTCCATAACTACTGAGACCCTAGACTGTGTGCTTGCGCACAGAGCAGCAGTCGATGGAGGTAGCTGACGCGGCGGTGGCTGAGTGAGATGATGGGATGGAGGAATATTGGCGGGCGCTCTCGCGGCCACGACTCTCGGCGGTCGACGCGCGCTCTAATTTTGGCCGTTGCCCGTTCTCCCCATGGCCTCGATAATACCCCAAAGCGCATCCGTGGCCGTCCTTAAACCTTCCGAACCAGTACCAGAGGAGGCTGTAGCTGTTCAAGGTCCCAACTTCGATGAACGTCCAACTCTGGATTCTCTGCTCGGATCTTATGAACGTATAGGTTTCCAAGCAAATAGCCTTGGTAAAGCGATTAACATCGTGAATAAAATGGTGCGCCCTTGTCCCATCACCAACTTGAACTTGTGGTCATGCAATCAATCTCCACAGCGTCATTGGCGCCTCTCCGATGAGCCGATCCCTGAGGACGAGGACGAGGAGCGTTCGAATCCGGAGTTCCGTATACGCACCCGCTGTAACATCTTTCTTGGCTACACCTCAAACCTCATTTCCTCCGGGTTGCGTGAGGTCATTCTGCACCTTGTGAAGCATAAGCATGTCGCGTGTATCGTTACCACCGCCGGCGGCATCGAGGAGGACTTTATCAAATGCCTCGGAAAGACATATCTCGCCGACTTCTCCCTCGACGGCGCCGACCTCCGTAGACGCGGCATGAATCGTATCGGAAATCTTGTCGTGCCGAATGACAACTACTGCAAGTTTGAAGACTGGCTCACGCCAATATTGGACACGATGCTCGCGGAGCAGAAGGCTAGCGGCCAAGTATGGACGCCGAGCTCATTCATTCGCCGCTTAGGGAAGGAGATCGACAATGAGGAGTCTGTATATTACTGGGCATATAAAGCGAGTATGAGTTTTTCCTCTCACATACGCGTTGCTGAGCCTGCCATAGAACAACATCCCCGTTTTCTGTCCCGCCCTGACGGATGGCTCCATCGGAGATATGATCTACTTCCATTCGTTCAAGTCGCCTGGTCTCGTTTTGGACATAGTTGGCGATATTCGAGCCCTGAATGAGCTCGCTCGTACGTCCATCAAGGCGGGTATGATCGTTCTTGGCGGGGGTGTCTGCAAGCACCAGATCGCAAACGCAATGCTCATAGTGCGCGTCATCGTTCTTCGATAAAGATGGTTCCTGACAGTCGCTTAGCGTAACGGTGCCGACTATTCTGTGTTCATTGTACGCCTCGAACATATGTCATACTTCCCTCGCTAACTCATTTGCACAGAACACAGGCCAGGAATTCGATGGTTCCGATTCAGGCGCACGACCAGATGAGGCCATTTCTTGGGGGAAAATCCGTGCTGGCTCGGAGTCTATAAAGGTGGGTTCTCATGTCTTTGCCTAACACTGGCTCACCGTATATATATCAGGTTTTTGCGGACGCCACGCTAGTCTTCCCTTTGTTGGTAGCTGCGACCTTTGCGCAAGATGTACGATAATCAAAAGAGACTTACATCCCATTACGCGCGCCGCAACTCGAGATCTACACCGCTATACTATGATTGCGCGCTCCTGAACAACTACTAACTGTTTAAGGCAACCTTGACTCACGTGATGTCAATCGACCTATGCATGCCCGAGCATAAATATTTCTCAGCGTACCGTGCCAAAGCCACAGCTTGATGTAGGCTATCAGGCTCAGCAACGCGGTGTCGAAGCTAATAGGGATTCTGTTTTTAAGGTTCAAAATCTTGAAGCGAACACGCTTAGATAGACAGATCACTATGGTTCCCTCTCGTCGCCATTATCTCGTTGTTCCATTGCGGTGAATCTGTCTGTGGTTCGCTTCTTTATGTGGTGTAACTCCCAGAGCTTCCGCAATTCTTCTATTGTGCTCCCTTTCCGCTGCAGTGTACGGTTTCCACCTTTGGCGGCATGATGGGCGGTAACTTCGCGTTGTTTCCAATGAAGTCTGACGTCTTGTGGAAGTGGCTTTTATTATCCGATGTGACTGCCTAGGGTACCGCAATCACAGGGTGATACACTTCCGTCAACGAGTCGTCCCTTGGTGTATATATGGCTCTACCTCGCTGGACGGCCAACCACCACGGCGCTCCCTGCAGTTTGTCTTAGCTGAGCGTTTTTTTTTTACGAAACCTGGCGTTCTCCCCTCATCAATCTCCTATGGATACCCGCCCGCACTCACCCGAGACAGCCGCCTTCGTCGCATCCTCCCTGGAGGCTTGGAACAGGTTTTTCTCAGCCGGGGATGATCTCGACTCTGTTCACCAAAATCCTTCAACGCCCGAGGATCTCGATAGTTTAATGGTGGACTCTGTTGAAGACGCCCTCCTTTCTGTGTTACCCACACTTCGTATGCTATCCAAATCCGACCAGACCTACGAAAAGCTGGAGTCCGTAATGGGTTTGTCCTACTTGGAGCTCGCAGAATTGGTTGGTGTTTACTCGATCTCTACATATATACCGTACTTACCGATTGTCAACTTGCGACGCACAGGATATAGTCCGCTTGAAAGCCATTGTCGAGGATGTATACAAGCTCTTACAAGATGCGATCCTCACTGGATACTCCCGTCGCTGGGCCGAGTTCGATAGTTGGTTAGATTTCGGCCACAAACTCTCAAAGGTCCTCTTAGCCAAAAAGACGGTGGCAATGCCGGACGAAGAGGATTACGACGGGGACGTTGACTCAGAGGAGTTGTCCGATTGTGAAAAGGATCCCCACTTCACGCTGGTCGAGAATGAGGAGGATCCCGCGGACGACATATTCATACGGGAACTATACTCGCGTGGTATTAAGGAGTTGTTGGACTTTGACGATGTGGTGTGCTGAGAAGCAGAACGAGAACGAGGCCCCCTTGTATACGCCGCCCTCAGAGCGTCGACGAAACTGATGGGCTTGCGCTTTGTATTAACACAATGCTTGTTCCGAACCCTAATACCCAATCATAGCTTCTGATCTTACACAACGACAAAGTGTGTGTTACACTCGTAATGATTGCAGGCTCGGGCGCTTTGAACAAAAAGGCTATGCCAATCACGTGAACATGCCCCCCAAAAGGTCGCCGCCCGACACGCTCCCGCCGTCTTCCCACCTGCCGACCCTCACCCCGGCCGCGGCGCCGCGAGCGACCCACCACTCCTCAAGGCTATCCACCACAGCCGCGGCTGCCCAAATGGCAGCGCGCAACGCGCAGACGGCGGCGGCGCACACCACGGGGAGCCCCCACAGGCCGGGCCAGCGCACCTCCGCCCATATCAGTACACGCTGCGCGATGGTGTTGCCCAGAATAGTGACGGTAGCATCGCTGCCGCCGCCAGGCAGCGCCGCGGGTATCGGTGGGGGAGGGGCGAGACGCGCGCGCAGCTCGACGAGCAGCCCTGTGACGAGGACAGCGAAGACGAGCGGCGGGGCGGCTGCGCGGAACATGGCTGTCTGGGACGAGGCTATCTTTTGGCGCTGGAGATGCGGGCGACGCGCTGGGGGAGATACAAGGTCTGGGCGGTCATGATCAGGAGGAGGAAAGGCGGCTCGCGTGCCGGCGGAGGGCGATATATCATCTTGCATGCTCTCGCTGCGCGTCACGGTATGTAATATGGGACTTTTCAAAAGATGTGGAGATGCTGGTGGACTGTGCCAGACGGCGGTGAGGACACGGAGAGGCGTTCCTTCTGGATCGCTTGAATGATCCAGGCGGAAAGGTCTAAGTTATGATATGATGACCGTTCGGAGCGAGGCCGCCGGCTAAACCCGGTAGACAAACATATTTTCCTTGACTAGGCAGGGACGGCTTAAAACAAATACACACACAATCACGACAGTGTTAGTAATGGATACTGGATACCACTATAAAATGCACCACAGAAGCTCTTTAATATGCTGATACCCAATTCAAGTCCTAAACGCAAAAAATGATAAATCAATAAACTCCTATGCGTCATGTCATCATTCGTCCCAGTCGTCATTGATTGAAGACACTAATCAGGGTACGCAGGTAAGTCCTCTTGGAGAGCAGCGCCCAGAACACCTCGGGAGAAATTTCCTGACCCAGTCACGGGCACAGGTGGGACACCTGCGTGTTTTCTGCCAGCGAAGTTGTGCGTTAGCAAACAAGTGCCTCATGACGCATATGCGATAGCAACTTGAACTCCTACCGCGCTTCCTTGAGGAGATCGCCTCGTATGTGTTCGAACAAGTCTGTGCCTTGGTTTATGCCGTGTTCCCGGAAGTCATTGAGTGAGCTGATGTGTGATTGATACACGGTCTTGAACCGCTTTTCGTCCCACTCAGTCTCCTTGCGCGTACCATCCGTCCACTCATCAATGCAGCACTCTACCTGATAATAGTGGACACATTCGTCAAAATCCGAGAGCCATCGGACATAAACACAACCCTCACCACCGCGAGTATAAAGGCGATGGCTGGTACCGGCAGCGGAGAAAAATGTTCGTGATAAATGACCCCGTCGTCTTCCCTGTTTCGAAACCACGTGATATTGACGGCCTTTTGGAGCACGGGATGTCGGTATGGGTGACGAGGGCTCCCACCAAGGTTAGGATCCTGCATAGCGGTCAGTGGGTTATAAATGGTGATGGCGAAAGACGAACACGGTAGATAAAAGTCATGTCAGACAACAACGCCTGAGCAAGGCTTTTATTGCGACTGATACTATCGGGTGCATGACTCGTGTCAAAGCCATACTGAGCCTCAACAACATGCATGATCTTTGTCTTCGTGTCGACGACAAATTTCATGTTACTCTCTGCAAACTGAAACTAATAATGAGGACACGCGACGTTGTGGTGGAAACGGGACTTGCCAGTTCAAACGGCATAAATAATTCAAGATCGGGACCAGCCTTTTCATGCGCTTCTTGCCATATAATCGCTTCCCAGACTTCCTTCATTGGGGGCGTTGGGAACGCATCTTTACAACTAAGACAAATCCTGCAAAGCGAGAGAGCGACGCCGGTCACATGGTCACGGTCTGACATTTCTTCAAAGAGAATCAGGATGGTCAGACTCGAGCAGCAAATGTCAAAGGCGCAACCAACCAGGTATCAACGATATTTCGGGTCGTCGCGCGGCGAAGCGGGCGACATCTATTGCCCTGTCTGACACATTCTGTAATAGGAAATGAGATGTATGCAACGAGTTACAGGGAGGAATGACCTTGACGGCATAAAATGCGGATTTTGCAGCCTTGCGATATTCTCGAGCAAATGACAACTTTGAAAGGCCCCTACGCGTATCTATTGCCATCTTTATCTCTCTCGCACTATCTAACATTGGCGGCAACGTAAGTTTTAAGAAATAAGCACTCACTAAGTGATTTTCTCCTCGAACATCATGCGGTCGTCAGAGGGGATTACTTGCCAGTTTTCTAGAATTAGGGTACGGGCGTCATCCAGCAACTTGTCTCCTCGTTTTTCCTGTTCCGATGGAGCATGCTTCAAAACATAGCCCAACATCTTGTCCCCTATCCCTCTCGCACTAGCTGACATTAACGTGTAACGTAAGATTAGCAAATGAACACCCACTGAATGGCCTTCTCCTCGACCACTTCGCGGTCGCGGACTAATTGCTGGTGTCCGAGAATTGAAGAACGGGCCTCTTCCGGCTGTTTATCCCGCTTCTCTTGTCCAGACGGAGCGTGCTTGGGAACATAGTCCAATATCTTCTCCACTAAGACATCCCCAGCGTTTACTACCCCGACGACGGTTACAGGGCGACCAGTGAGTCGGCGAACGGTGACGAACTTGTCAACGGATAGTGCCAGCTGGCCTGCTAAATTAATCGACTTGAGAGCTGGCAACACTTCGGCGGCCATCTCTTCGGTGACGTCCTCCAATGCAAGAGCGACGTGCCCTGCTAACTCGCGAGGTACATCCAACGTCTGTACTACAGAGAATTGGCGGAGGAGGAGTAGCCATTCGGCGTTGTCCACACTTTCTAGTTGACAACCTTCGTCTGCCCCAAATCCGAGCTTGAGATCAATCACATGAGAGATAATAGTGGAAGGTTGTCTGAGCACGTGGGCTATGTGCGAAACTTGCCAGTCAATTCCTTGGCATAAGATAGAAGTCCTGATAGGAACCCGATTCGGATGGTGTGGAGGACGTTGATATAACTCGAGGGAGACCAAGCGATCGGTAAAGGTTACATCCGCATGCCTCAGGAGGGTTAGCTCGGGATCTTCTGAGCGATCGATGAACCTGAAGAGTTGCGCAACTTGAAAGTCGACGAGCTGATTCAAGTACGTCATGTGGATCTGGTTCAGTTGAGGACCATCGATCTGGGAAACGAGTTCCTCCAGATACTCGCTAGCGCCGCTGAATTCAATGTGAGTGAGAGAAGGAAGGACAGTTCGTGTTACGAGAGGCAAGCGTATTCGATTAGGGCGGGGAGTAGCTGATTGAAATCCGATAAGAAACGTTTCGAGTCTGGGCGATGCGGCCAAACACGCAACCATCGCATCCGGTGAAATGTAACCACCTGGGGGAATATCGTAGAGTTTAAGACTGACTAGGTCATTGGAAGACGTTAGAAGTGTTGGCAATGCTGGAAAAACGATGCCTCCTAAGGCGATTCGCTGTAAACACGGTGTAGCTGCACCTAAGAATCCACCAGGAAGGACAAGCGTATTCCCATCATTTGACAGAAGCGTAAAATGTTTCAGTACCGGAAGTGGTTCTTGCATCTTTGCGGCCACCTTGCTTAACTGCGAGCTCGGTAGACTAAGGTCGACATGGCGAATGCGATCGGGGTGCTCGAGAACAGCAAATAAATTATCTTCGTCGTAAGAAGTAAGTCCTTGGTGATGGCCATACTCGACGACAATAGGGAAGGGTGGCCAGAGACCCAGATCGCTCCTCACAGGAGTTCTGTGTGTGCAGAAAAGTTGGAGGTCAAGATGGAGAGGTGATCCGAATACGAGTTGCCGCCATTTTCGGCAAACATGCACTAGTTTGAGCCATCTACACGATGCAGGGATATGGGGGGGCCAAAAATCATCGTCCGTCTGATACGAGTAAAATATTTCTAGCAAAGTGTCCTCTGGGAGCGTGTCAATTGTTGTTGCGCGTCCGTAACTCTCGCCTGTGTGACACAAGTCAGTGCCCGATGCGGTCACTACGCGAGTGCTCGAAGACGAACCTTGACCCTGTACTTTCGATCGTGTTGTGTCTAGAATCTGGATATCTTCGAGGTTCGAGTCTTTATAAAGGCCATTCAAAGTGGCGCCAGAGGAAGAATCGTTTTGCAGGGCGAGCGGGATATCGCTAACTTCAGATAGGCTGCGAAAACTGCCAGTGGATCAAACAAATGATGTCGAAATACGGCAAATAATAGCCCTAGACACACCTGTGAGAGGTCATGGGTGATGGGTGTTGAGGAAAGCTCGTTGGAGAGTAGGCCGCGTGTATACTGCATGCCAACGCATTCGGGAACGTGTCAATAACATCCTAAATTACTCGAGGCAGAAAAATCTATCTGTTCGTGATGTGAAGTGGTGATTTACGGGGCCTAACAAGGGGCCTAGACCTGCCGAATGACGGTTTACCGGCCCGGCTCTCAGCGAGGCCGCTCGTGTCGCAAAATTCCGGAACGCATTATAAACCGGTCCGGTTTATAATGACAATTTAAGATAATTACAAAGCATGGCGGGATCATGTAATGTCCTTAGAATAAGATTACAAGATCTGTTGGGAGTTATAAGTTATTATGAGAAAGTCACACGACTGCAATCAATTATAAGATATTCATATGATTACAACATCCATTATAAGAAATTCACGATACATTACAGGATACATTACGAGAAAGGCCACACGATTACCCTAGTGATTACAATAGGCACAAAGTCCGTTGGTCATGTGATTCAACTTGTTGGATAGTTGGGCGGACTAGCAAATTCGTCCTTCTCTCTCCTTTCCATTACTGGTTCAGTTCAGACACTGCACTTTGAATTTGAACGTTCAACTCTCAGAATACTCCACCAATGACAGTGTGCTCCTTATTAGACTCTGAGTCACGAATGCTCGACCCCCTGTTCGAATTCCAACCTCCTTGACCCCCACTTTTTACCACCTCTCCCACCTCCTCGTTTCCACATCACGGCAAATGGCAAGTATGAAGACGCACTGGCAAGTAAAGACCCAGACACACAGGCCACCCTGCTGCTGCCAAAGTTGGGTAGTGTCTCTTTTTTTCTCTTCGTCTTCATTGCTAACCCAACCCTCCCTTTGCGCGCACACACAGGCAACCCCACTCACCTGCCCCCATCTCAAGACACGCAAGCCATGCCTTTGCACCCTGCAAGGCCCATCTCCCTCCTGGTGTCACCACCTCAACACGCGACTCAGGCGCCGCCACCTCAACACTGCCACCACCACCTTCACGCCGCCATTTCAACACCCTCCCCCAACTGCCCCAACGCACGTGCCACCGCCCCCTGTCACCGCTGCCTCAACCACTACTGCCACCTCAACCGCCACGACTGCTACCGACCTCCACCCATGCCGTCTCAGATCCTGCTCTTACTACCACCTTCACTCACTTGGATGTTACCACTGTACCACCGCATTCGATCGCTATCCTGGAATGCTGTGTAGTTGTAGTGTAACGTCTACCACGGACGCTTGCCTGACTTAGGCCTCTTGCTTGGTGGCGATCCGTACACGTCGATAGTTGTGGTTGGCGAAAGTACTTGCGTAGAAGGCGGGATGGGGTTGAAGGCTCTCGTCTTGTCCGAAGTACACGTGGAGATCTTCAAGTTGCGGTACTCCTGCTGGAATGTGATCGATGTACTGAGCGTGAGCCCACGTAGTGCTGTCGATGATGTAGAAGGTGTGGTAGGGAGATGCTACTCGGTCGTTGCGGTATAGAAAGACTTGGTACGCTGCAATGTCGGCGGGATATTCCACTGATCCACGAAGGGACAGTCAATCGGATAAGTCACGGGGATCCCTGGTCTGAAGGGGGATATGCCGGACACTCACTTAAGAGGGGAGAGATCCTCTTAGTAAAGACGAGTAGATGGTGGTGGTATTGGAAGAAGACCAAGATGTCGTTCTTGGTCTTCGCACTGGTCTACTTATACAGTTACGCGCGGGCTTTGAAGCGCCGCTTGAATACTAACTAGCCAATAGCGTAAGTACCGTGAACCCTAGTACAGCTATCCTAGTTATGAGTCACTACGAGTCATTCCGAGATCCGATCCGTTATCGTACAATCACCTGCGCCGGAGCTTACCCGGCTGACTGATCCTACAAGTCCATGACGATATCCTGCTGACGGCGATGTCATAGTCGACGCGTCAGTGTCCACTTCCCAGCCCGAGGGGCCGTTTAATCCGAAACGTGACATCACCCCCTTCTTATGGTCGAGCCCCAGCTCGACCCCGCTGAGCTGCCTCTCTTTGCTCCGCGACTTGCTGCCCTGCTTCCCACCCTGGTCGGTAGGAATCCCTCTCCGCCTCGATACGCGTGATCGCGTTGGCGCGCTGTAGGCGGAGCACGCACTCCCGTCGTACTCTGGCAACCTTGTCCAACTCCTCCGTGAGCCTCGCCAGTTCCGATTCCTTTGCTTCCACCCCCGCCTGGGCGCATCGGTATCGATGGACCTCTGCCGTCAGCGTGAGGTCCTTCATGCCCGTGAGGGCGCGGTCCACCGATTCCCGCATGACGCTGCGCTGATCTAGGAAGATCAAGTCGTCGTCGCAGTAAGCGGTGTCTCGAGGGTAGTCGTAGTTGGGAGCTGCGTGCACTGGCTTGCCGTATTGCTGATCGCTGCCCCTTCTGTAGGCGAGGACGAACGGGTCCGCCGTAAGGATGAGCTGCGTATAGCGAGCTGGGTGCAGCCGGTCCTGAGCATCGCGGATCTGGAAAGGGATATAGTGTACTCCCCTGTTGTGTCTGAATCCGAGGGGTGGAGGAGTCTCCACTTGGCGTCTGGAAACCGGACTGTGTTCTTCCGCATGATAGATGCGGACCTTGGGTCGAGAATCTTGCGGCATACGGATGGGCTCCCCGTCTGTGGTGCATAGCGGAGGGGTTTCGTTGTGCGTGGTGGTGAGGTGGTTGCCGTAGACGAGGTGTTGGTGTAGAGGGCAATGTTCCTCTGATAGGTACCGGTCGAAGTCCCGGTCCTCTTGAATTTGAGCTTCGTCCGTATCGGGTTCCGCGGACGTTGACATGTGTGTCGGCGAAGGATCTCTTGAACCAACTCTTGTAGTGGTTGGTGAAGGAAGGAGGGATGGTAAGGGGGTAGGTGGACGACTGTCTCCGTTGTGAATGGACTGGGGAAGCGACAGGGGTGATGATGGCGCGTTCTGAACGATGAGGGTAGGTTGTACGGAGATTGGGAGTAGGTCGTCGAGGACATAGTGTACTTGGACTGGGGATGAGGACATGAGTAGATGGGAGAGTGGATGAAGGAGATGGGGACGTCTCTTGGGATTTTCCTGCGCTTATATGCACTTCTCTGGCGGGGTTTGAACGTTTGAATTCCCGAATTGCTTCCTCTGCGAATACGTCATCCTTGGAGACCCATTGGTTGTCGGAGTCTGGGTACCCGCGCCACTTGACCAAGTATTGCAATTTTCTTGTCCTGCCGAATCGCCGGGAGTCCAGAATCTTCTCGACCTCGTATTCTTCTTCTCCATCAATCAGATCCGGTGGTGGGCGCTGATAGTTTGGTCCGTGTGTGGGAGTTTCTTTGTACGGAGTGAGAAGGTCCGTGTGAAACACTGGGTGAATGCTCCACTGCGTGGGAAGTTCTAGGCAGTAGTTGACTGCGGACATCACCTGGATGATCTGGAAGGGTCCATGTCTTCGGGGCGCAAGTTTTGCCGTTGGTTGGTTGGTACGTAGGTGGCGCCCTTCAAGCCATACAAGGTCCCCGATTTGGTATTTTGGGGTGTCCTTGTGTTTGATCCACCCTTGCTGCGCTTTGATCATCAGTTCCTGGGCGCGTGTTCTAGCCTCTTTGAATTGCTGCGCCCGTAGCGCTACTTGCGGAATAGGGGATGGTCGATCGATCCAATCGGCGCGCGGGTTATACCCCATAAGGACATTAAACGGGGATTCCCTGGTGGATTCGTTGGGCCAGTTGTTGTGTGTGAATTCCGCCATTGGTAGGTACCGTGTCCAGTCGTCCTGTCGTTCGTTAACCCAGAATCTTAGGTATTGTTCCAGCCACTGGTTGGTTCGCTCCGATTGGCCGTCAGTTCTGGGGTGGTATGCGGTGGAGATGTTTTGTTCTATGCCGAGTATTCGGCACAGTTCACGGATGAACTTTGACGCGAATCTGGGGTCTCGATCGCTGATGATGCGCGCTGGCAGTCCGAATCTGGGAAAAACATGTGTCACGTACAGGGCTGCCGTTCCTTCCGCGCTTATTTCCTCTAAGCATGGGATGAATACTGCCGCTTTGGAACAGTCGTGGTCTGTTATGGTCAGTATGGAGTCGCAGCCGTTTGATTGGGGTAATTTAGTGATGAAATCTAGGGCTATGACTTCGAATGGGGTTGCTTCCGGTTTCGGGAATATCGGTTGTAGGGGTGCATGTGTTGGCCTGTTATTGACTTTGATTCGTTGACAGTCGGCGCATCCCTTAACGTAATCCTGTGCTTCTTGCCGGAGTCCTGGCCACCAGTAGTATCTTTCGATTAATTTGATGGTTCGGCTGATTCCCGGGTGTCCATATGCGAGGGTGTCATGGTGGGCTTGTATAATACGCCTTCGTTCGTGGGCATCGCCTGTGACCACTCTTCGCCCCTCCTTATACCAGGTGCCTTCGATGCGTTTGAGTTTGTGCGGGTCTATCCATTTCGTGACGATATCGTTGTCCTGGGTGTATACTGGGTACGTGGGCTGCATTTCTTCCACCGGGATTGTTCCGCTCATGCGTGTTGGGTTATCCGTTGTGTCGATTGTTGCAGCTCTGACGAATATGTGATCTGGGAGTACTGTGACTTGTTCGTTGTCGTGCTCTCCCTGATCGTAGTCGGGTCTCCTTGATAGGGCGTCCGCTCTTCCATTCGCCGTTCCCTTGATGTGGTGAATCTCTATGTCATATTCGGAGAGTTCCAGCACTTCCCTTGCTACTCGTCTGCTTATCTTTTGTGGAGACCTCCAGTATTGTAGGTTCATGTGGTCGGAGAACACTTTGATTTTGTGGGGTGACCCGGCAAGGTAGGGTCTCCAGTTTCTCAGTGCTTTGACGATGGCTAACAGTTCCAGGTCGTAGATGTCGTAGTTTCTTTCTGCTGCGTTGAGGGTGTTGGAGTAGTAGGCGATTGGGTGTCGTTTGTTGTCTTTATCGCGTTGAAGTAATACTGCTCCTACTGCGTATCCCGAGGCGTCGACTTCTAGTTCAAACGGTTTGTCCAATTCTGGATGTTTGAGTACCGGTTCCTCCGTTACAAGGGTCTTGAGTTTGTCAAACGCTGTCTGTTGTTCTGTTCCCCATTGCCATTCCGCGTCTTTGCGTGTAAGTTTGTTGAGCGGTCGTGCGTGTGTGGCAAAGCCTCGAATGAAAGCGCGATAGAAGTTGCAAAATCCTAGGAATGATCGTACCTGTTTGACGTTTTTGGGGGTCGGCCATTCGCGGATTCCGGAGATCTTGACAGGGTCCATGCGAATCACCCCCTTCTTAATGATTACCCCCAGGTAATCGAGGGTGTCTGAGTGGAATGTGCATTTGTCCAGTTTGAGGTAAAGGTCGTTTTGTTCTAGCAGGTCCAGGATGTCGTGGATGGCTTCCGTATGTGCTTCCTTCGTTGTAGCTGTGGCTACTCCGATGTCGTCCATGTATACACGAATAATCGTTCCTTTTTTCTCGTGGTGTTCAATGAGAGGAGTGAAGATCCAGTTCATCATAGCTTGGAAAGTTGCCGGTGCGTTTGTCATCCCAAAATACATGACTAGGGGTTCGAAGAACCCCCGTTTGGTCTTGAATGCCGCTTTATGTTCGTCGCCGGGTTTGATTCTGATGTTGGTATATCCCCACCGGACGTCGAATTTCGAGAATATCCATCCCCCACTGAGGTCTGCGATTAGTTGGGGTATGAGTGGTAGGGGATATTGGTTGCGTATGGTCCATGCATTGAGTTCCCTGTAGTCCTGCACCGGGCGTAGTTTTCCGTCCTTCTTTTTGACGAAGAAGAAAGGGGCTGCGTACTGTGATTTAGATGGTCTGATGTATCCCTTTGCCAATTGTTCATCCAGGAATTCTTCTAGCGCTTTGTCTTCCGTTTGATTGAGCGGGTAGACTTTGCAGTTGATGTGATCTGGCGCGTTTGGTTTAAGGTCGATGGCATGATCCCAGGGTCTGGATGGTGGGAATCGATGGGATTCTTCTTCGCTGAATACCTTTGCGTGCCTTTTGTATTCCTCTGGGAGTTCCTTCCTTTCCGTTGTCTCATGTGCCGCGATTGCCAAGTCAGTTGCCGTTGTCCGTAGGTGTATTGGGATCGTCTCTTCTAGTTCTTCGAAGGCTTGTGTTCGTTCGTCATCCTGCATTTTTGTGATGATGCTTCGAAGTTCTGCTTGGACTGTTATTTGGGTCGGTGGTTTGTTAGGGTTGGTGGTTCGTATAATGATGGGATACTGTTTTGTGTCCATGGTGGCGGTAGCCCATTGTATCCGTGGTTGAAATGTTGCCAACCAAGGGTAGTCGAGGATAATGTCTTCTCCTCCTACGTCGGTAATTAGGAACTGGATGGTTTTAAGTTTTCCATCAGTTTGTATGTTCAAATTGACGTAATGGGTGATTTTTCCCCCTTTGTTGTGTGTCCCGTTGATATTCCATATGTTGCGCGGGTTTGGTAGTTCTTTGGTTCCCAGATACATTCTTTTGACAAAGTCTGGGTGTATGAAGTTGTGGGTGGCTCCGGAGTCCACCAATGCTCTTTTGTCGGCCATGAAGTAACTCGTGCGAATCGAAACTGGGACGTGCATAGATCGATAGTGCGTGATAAATGTTGAGTTACAATTTAAAGCCCTCACCCAGGCCGTTGGGTTCAGGCGCTCGGAAAATCCTGCCTCCCCATCATTTCCCTCATAAACATTCCCCTTTGTTCGTCCGGTAGTGCTACGACTTGGTTTAGCAGGTCGCCTACTTGGGAGTTGGCGGTGCCTCTGTTGCCTTGGACTGGTTCATCCAGGTCGATGAGAGGTTCTTCTACTACGCTCTGCAGTGCGGTAGGAACTTCTTCGATGTATGCGCCTCTTCCTCGTGCCCTTCGTGGCTGGTTGCAATCTCGTGAGAAGTGTCCCTTCTGGTTGCAGTTGTAACAGATTACGTCCCTTATGTTCAGGACTCCGCGTCCTCCTTCCCTTCGTTGGGTAAATCCGCCCCTTGGAGGTCTTCCTCCTGGGGTCCAGTCTCTTGGGTTTTCTGGGTGGTTTCTGTTGATGTCGCCAATTTCCGCGACCCTTGCTCTAATTCTCCCGGGAGTGGTGTCCATTGCGTCTGGATGGTTGCGGTATTGCTGCCATCCTGGTTGGTTTCCTTGTCGCTGCGGAGGTTGGAACCGGAGTGGTTGGTTTGGGCGAGGTCGTTGTATGTTCTGTGGCTGTCTCCCAAAGCCGGTTTCCCTGGCTTTTATATGGAGATACCTCTTTTGTTGTTCAATGAGCGCGCTTTTCCACTGGGAGTAGCTGCGCGGGTTGTGGAATTGATAGGCGTTTTGGTATAGTTTGAGGGGAACGCCCCTGGTGAACTTGTCGAGGACGAGGGGTTCGTCCAGTCGGTAGTCAGCCTGTCGGACCAGTTTTTCGAATTTAGTGACGTAGCTGTCAATGTCCTCGTTCATCATTCTGAACCCTTTGTCAAGTTCCACTCTTGCGCGGTCCTTCTCTAGGTTGTCACGGAATTGTCCTTTGAACGCGAGTTCTACTCCTGCCCAGAGCCATGGGTCGTTCCTGTTGGCTTGGGCGTCGAGCCATTTGGCTGTTTCTGTTGCCCATTCGTCGACAAGTGGTCCCTGGATGTAGGTGAGGAACATCATTGCTTTGATGTAAGGGACTTTGAGGCTTTTGTTGGCGGCGTTGACCCCCGCGAATCGGTTCCATTGGGCGAGGAAGGCTTCTGCCTCATCACGATTTCCAGTGAAGATTTTGGGCTCTTTCCCGATAAATTTGTCGGTGTCGGGCATTATGAATGCTGGTACGCTTGCTTTGTCTTGCGGGTTGCTGTCTGGGTCGCCTCCAGGTGGTGCTCCTCCTCCTCCTCCTCCTCCGTCGGGTGGTCCTCCGGAGAGTGGTTGGTATTCCTCACTGCTTTTGCCTAGTAGGGCTGTTCGTGCTGCGGCCATGGTTGGGATAGTTATGGACATGTCAGTGGGAATCAACTCAGCGATTTGTTTCAGTTGTTCCTCCTCTTGTTCGTCTCTGATGACGATTTCTTCTGGGTTGCTTCTGATCGATGGCGATGGTGCGGGTGTCTTGGGTGTTGGGGATCTGATGGGTTCTTCATTTTCTCCGTCGATTATTCCCCACTGGTCTCTGGTGACGACTTCTGATTGTTTGATATCTAGGTTGAGGATTGAGCTTGCTGGTCTGGTGGCTTGAAGTTTCTCTCTTCCGGCGTCCCAACGAACTTCTACCCAGCAGTGGTTGTCGAAGTTGAATTCTACTGGGATGAGTTGCGAGTTATTTTGTCGATCAAAATAGTAAGTGACGTAGCCTGGTGTTTCTGCGTCGTCTTTCCAGAATGCGGATTGTAAGTATCTCTTTGGAACGTTGCGATCTCCTCTCCTGTCGATGTAGTAGGGTCTGAACGGGACCCAAAGTTCTTTGGTTGTAGGATTGGCCACGGTGGGATCTTGGTCTTAATGTAACGTCTACCACGGACGCTTGCCTGACTTAGGCCTCTTGCTTGGTGGCGATCCGTACACGTCAATAGTTGTGGTTGGCGAAAGTACTTGCGTAGAAGGCGGGATGGGGTTGAAGGCTCTCGTCTCGTCCGAAGTACGCGTGGAGATCTTCAAGTTGCGGTACTCCTGCTGGAATGTGATCGATGTACTGAGCGTGAGCCCACGTAGTGCTGTCGATGATGTAGAAGGTGTGGTAGGGAGATGCTACTCGGTCGTTGCGGTATAGAAAGACTTGGTACGCTGCGATGTCAGCGGGATATTCCACTGATCCACGAAGGGACAGTCAATCGGATAAGTCACGGGGATCCCTGGTCTGAAGGGGGATATGCCGGACACTCACTTAAGAGGGGAGAGATCCTCTTAGTAAAGATGAGTAGATGGTGGTGGTATTGGAAGAAGACCAAGATGTCGTTCTTGGTCTTCGCACTGGTCTACTTATACAGTTACGCGCGGGCTTTGAAGCGCCGCTTGAATACTAACTAGCCAATAGCGTAAGTACCGTGAACCCTAGTACAGCTATCCTAGTTATGAGTCACTACGAGTCATTCCGAGATCCGATCCGTTATCGTACAATCACCTGCGCCGGAGCTTACCCGGCTGACTGATCCTACAAGTCCATGACGATATCCTGCTGACGGCGATGTCATAGTCGACGCGTCAGTGTCCACTTCCCAGCCCGAGGGGCCGTTTAATCCAAAACGTGACATGTAGTTCTTGTATAATTGGTGGGAAAAAATAAAATGTACCACATAAAAATATAAAGAGAATATAAGACGAATATAAGCGCTGTAAATCGATCTTGTAAGGCGCATTATAATTGTATCGTGAATTATAACTTGAATTATAAAGCTAATTATAAAGTCTCTGATAAAGTTTGTACTAGGTTGTAATCGTTATAAGATCGTGGCGGCATTTTATCTCATTTTATTATTATAATCCATTATAAACCCCTTCCGAAATTTTGCGACACGTCCCTGAGTCAGGCACGCACCGTGGCGCCGCGTAGTACCAATCTTCGATTCTTCAACAACGCAACGTGCCAGTGGATGATCTGAGACCGAAATGTTTTGTGCGGTCGATGTGGGATCACGGTGTCCACTTAAACTGATTCACCTCTGCCTCGCTCAGGCTATTATCTTGCTCAACTACTGACTGGCATCATACTTATATCCACGAGCACCGGTATTGAGGGCAGATAGAGCATATCGCTTCTGCCGGCGGATGTCCTATAGTACTGGAGCTTCATCTAGTGCCATGGTATGTGATATACGTGGCGCTTTTCGCGTTCGAGTCGTGGATTTTTGCATGCACTGCATCACCGCCTCAAAAAGAGCGCCTTGAAGAGCGCTTTCGCTTATTCTCCAGCCACCACGCGCATAAGTTTGGTGGATGCTAGTAAAAGACCTACATTCATTCTTGCCACAACCTCAGTTGGCCTCTTCTGGTGGACGGGCTCGTTTTTCCGACCAAAATAGTCAAGTGGTCTCATTGTTTCTAAACGGCACACAGCATTCACTCGCTTGTCTCTCGCTTCCCCAAAATGGCTGTTCTCTAAGTCGTGGACATCCCTGTGGATGCTAGCTTTTCTACTTGGGGGCGCCTGGGATATAAAATCTCGAGCTGCTAGACACAGGCTAAAGCTCTTTCATCCCGTTTTCTACTCATATTTTATCTTTAACTCTTAGCATGGTCCGGGTGACCCGCAACTCGAAGACATCTGCGCGTGTAGCTAGCTGTGCGCCGTCCCACCACACCACGAGACAGAGCTCCTCTTCTACTATGCCGCGTGTAACCAGAGGCCCAATTGCAAGGAGCGCTATTGAAAGAGGCAAAGCCAGAGCCGATGCAAGGCAGGGCAAAAATGGTGCGGAGATGAAAGCGAGGCTCCGATCCTGCACCTCAAAATATGGCACCATGTTCATCCCTGCCACTGAATTACTGGTGTGTCACTCCACTTCTCTCGGTTTTAGCGTCTTCCTGACCGCCTATCTACAGAATGAACTGCCTGTAAGGGTACGAGAAGAGGTCGAGGCCATCAGAGACTGTTGCCTAGCGTTCTTTCCTGCAAGTCCCCGCAGCAGTGACGCTACCCCTCGGGTTTCCGCCTGCAACCTCCACAAGCACCAACTGTTCTCCAACGAACATGCGGATAACTTGGACCAGGAGATCCGCCAGTGGCTTCCAAGACTCGTCTGCCCTGCGTTCCCTCTCAGCCCTAAGTGTCATGGCCAGTACGTCGTCGTCTTAATTGTGTACCCTGAAGGGTCACTGATCGCCGCACATTTGTAGGGGTCAGCGGAGCGACTCTATGCTGCGCCATTTGGAAGTCTGCAAATCGTTCCAAGCTCTCTTTCCGGACGAGTATAGAAGGCTATTTCCTCGCCCTCATGACCCCAGGCCGCCGGCGGACGATGAATACAAGATTCTCAAGATGACCTTTGGCCAGCTGGAGTTTTTGAGCGTGAAGCTCGGCAAGGAGTGCAGGGGCAAAAGGCATACATTTATCAACATGTCCGCGGACAAAGTGAGGATGATTCTGCAGTCCTGGCGCCCGCTTTCGAAGCCAGGCGATAAGGTCATTTCCCCTTGTGAGTTTCCGCCGGTCCGCATCCCACAGTATTTCTATGTCGCTGGCGTCGATCGCGCGACGACGGAGGACGAGCATGGCGGGTCTTCGGGATATGACGCCGACTTTGACACAGGCTCGTCTTCAAGCTCAAACGCACCCTCTCCCATCAGGGCGCCTCTTGCCATCCCCGACGAGGAAACGCGTCAAGACGCGCCCACACCCCCGACCTCATCTTTGCCCACTCCCACCCCCACGCCTACACCAGAGCCGTTGTACCCTGAGCTATACCTGCCCCCACATCTCCTTCCCTCGACTTGCGACGCGTCGTACCTCGCGGCCGCGATCGCAGCCCACGCGCCAGAGATCGACTTATTCTCTCCCTTGCTTAATGTGCCCATCACGTCGCTCTCGGCAGAGATACCCCGCGACTGTTCCGTCGCCGCCGTCAGCAAATACGATTTGGCATTCTTTTCACATGAAGGCAGTGCCAGTGACCACGCGCGAGAGTTCCACCACATATTCCATTCCTATAATAGGGTATCGCCTGCCAGCGATGTTCTCACAGCCTGCTACCAGTGAGAGCGGTCCCCTTCCTAATCGAGTCTCCGTCGCACATCTTCTATGATTCACTTTCATTGTGGTTATTGACTGTATTAATCTACTGTTTAATGTATGCTGTTGCAAACGGTTTGTGCAAGGGTTCGTGCCAATTAGGTGTGCTGTGAACCGCGGCCAGGGCGGAGCCGGAAGGAGACTGTTCCGGGAAGCGGACGCCGAGCAGCGTTATTCACTCGACCTCGACCATAACGTCATGTCTACTTGCCACTACAAGCCCTGTTAGATAGCCTACGATCTCGAACCTCTTGTATATGAGCACCACCCAACATACTCTCCCCTCCCGCCCTCACCCTCAATGTCCTTTTCCTTCCAATGGCCCCGCTTCTCGGACCAGTTCCACACCGACGCCATCGAGATGCTCAACGCAGCTCTCAACAAGGGCCCCAAACCCCCAGTCATCGCAGACAAGATCGAGGTCGTCGAGTTAGAGATGGGGACCCAGGTGCGTGCGTCAGCCTCCGCGTCGTTGCCAGTCGAGCTCACCCACCCTCTGTCGCGTGACAGCCCCCAGAACTGGAGATTCGCGATATCGGCGACCTCACTACAGAACAATTTCGAGGAATTTTTCGTCTGACCTACGCTGGTGATGCGTACATCGTGCTGAGGACTAAAGTTCAGGTATGTGCTGTCCTGTACCCTATGTCAGCCACTCTTTCCCCGCTCCAACCATTTTGCCATGCCCATGCCTTCTTACACAATGAAACTTTGCTGTGGATTTGCTTGCTCCCACACAGGCGTTTTCATTGCTTTTTTCGCAGGGTGTAGCTTTGATGTAGTTGTTCGGGATCTCTGCGCGTCGTGTTGACCCCATCTTATTCGGGGCGGCAACTTGGAGCTGTTGGCTGCTGACGCACCTTGTTCCGACATGCTGCTTGCGCAACAGATGAGTGTCTTTAACTAACAATCTCACAGGCAAATCCTCTCAACCATAAACAACCCGATATCCATATCATGACCGGCTCTCGTGGCATGTTAGCAGCGAAGCAGGCCCTCGTGGTGCCCATGCTCCTACGCCTTTCCCATTTCCGCCTCTGTTCATACGTCGTCCTCGTCGTTTCCAAACAAAAGGGCATCACATTGGTCTTCAAGACAGATCCACTTCAAAATGTCGATATCAACAGCACGTTCGACTCGATAGCCGTTATCCAATCCTTTATCCAGCGCGAGATCGAGGGGCTGCTACGCCAGATGTTTCGGGAAGATCTCCCTGGCATCATCCACCGACTGAGCCAGCAGTGGGTCAAGGCTAAGGTGGAGTCCCCTTATCTCACAAAGCCACCTGCACCTCCACCCGTGACCTTGACAATGTCCGCGCCGGATCTCCGCACCCTCCCTCACCTACCAAATCCCAGGCGGCCGTCCGTCGCTTATGCAATGGCGCCTGGATTGCGCCCGTATTATCCTCGTGCCAGGACTTCTTCAGGACCATCTATTGCGGAGACCACCCGGTCCAGGACCCACCGTTCTGAGTCTCCTACCTCTGCGCCATCTCCAGATCCGCCAGACAGCACATTTCCCGAGATCGAGAACTTCGACCCTACTTATGGTTTGCGGCCCGAGGGCCTTCCCACTAAGTCTGTCTTCCGTTCGTTCGGGCGCCTCTTTGCAAATCCCGGTCGCGGGCTCGCAGATCTCGCAGAGGAAAGTACAGACGAGGACGAGGACGTTGTTGGCGACGAGGGCACATCTTACGACATGGTCGATTGGGAGGACACAGTCCCGGGACTTACTCCGGAGGCATCCGTGCTCGACGATAACCCAGCTGGGCCAAGTTCCGGTGTCGAGTACGAGACGGTGCCAGCCGTCGGCGGCGGTACCGTGACACGCCCTCGCGTTTTCCACGCGCATTCCCAAGCCCAGTCGAGGACCTCCCGCCCTGCAAGTATCGCTTCGACGACGTCTCGCCTCACGCACGCTGCGCTCGAGCGATTACCCCACGCGGACCTCCCACGCCGCCCCCATTCGCTCTACAACCCATACTTCCCACCTCTCGGCGACGCCGACTCGCCTCTGCACGCCCCCAACATGCGCACATCATACTCGCACCTCCGCGACCCATCAGAAGCGCCGACCCCACCGCTATACTACTCCCCGCCTCGCCGCCCCATCTCGCCCTCAAGCATACACACGCACGAATCAAGCTCGCACACGCACACGCACTCCGTGCCGACGCCGCCCTCGACCGACGCCTTCCCGCCTATGCACCACCACGCCCGTCCGCGCGGGCTCACGCGCCGCGCCTCGATCACGAGCACGATGAGCGCGGCTCCAGACACGGACGCGCGCATCGTGCTGCGTCCCGCCCTGCACGGCGCGCTCTCGACCCTCGCAACGCTCGCAAACTCCAACCACACCCTCTCACCCTACACCCGCGCGCTCTCCCACTTCACGGTCCGCTCCGGCCCGCGCCGCGCACCGCCCGCACCGCCACGTGCGCCGCCTCGCGCGCGCCGGCGCCGGACGCACATGCTCGGGGCGGCGGCGGCGAAGGCGCAGGAGGCGGCTGCGGCTGCGCGTGGTGATAGTGAGGGCGATGAGGGTGAGGGCGCCGAGTCGGTGTCGCCGCCGAGCGAGTTTGATGCGGAGGATATGGATAGGTACTTTCGCACAAGGGACGAGCTCGCATCGGTTGCCATGTCGGAACCGGCGCCTGCGTCGCTGGCTTACGGCTTACAACCTGGGCTGCATGGGCGGGCGCGGGTACCTGTTCGGCATGCACGCCCGCCGGAAAGTTTCGATGCACATCCGAGTTCGCGACAGCGACATAAGTACGCTTATCGTGGGTGAGATAGCACACCGGCCACACTTTTTCCCATTTTATACACTATTCTGCTATCCCATAGACTTATTTTATCCCTTTTTGATATTGTATCATATCGTATCATGATATGGTTCCGTAGAAGAAGCATCCTCCTCACTCATTCACTTCCTCCTTTGTTGTCACATCACACCACTCGATCATATCGCTGAGGGTACAATGACTATTGGTTCATCGAAGAGTAGATCGGCTCTAGAGATGCATGGAAATGCGTAAACAAGAGCACTAAGCCAAGCTTCACACCCTCGTCTCTCCGCCTAGGTATTGAAAACGAAAAAAAAATCTACTCTAATAGAACCGCATTACACAATGTCATAGTGGCCATGGGAAGGGTGAGGAGGGTGGTCTTGCGCGTGCTCGGCATCTAGGGTGCGCCGTAAAGGGCCCGCGATGACAATGCTGGTAACTGATGGCAACGATTGTAAGGGATCGTTCACAGCGGGCACCGTGCCTGCGGGGTTCACCAAAGATGGGTCAGGTATGTCCATGTCTCGCGCAAAGCGGCCTTCGCGCCGTCTTCTCCTTCGGCAGTGGCACCCGAATGAGGTACAGGCTTCTGCTGTGGAGAAGAATTAGAAGAAGTGGTGAGAGGAGCGGTGGCTGGCATGACGGAATGAGATTCTGACTGGGACTGAGCGCGATCGGTTCGAGCTGCGGACAACGTGTTCATAGGGATCACAGTGTCTACGGATGCGGTGGGAGATGGCGAAGATGGACGGTCTGGTGCGTCAGAAGAAGCCCGGGAGCCTGTGTCGTGCCGGGGGTAGGGGTAGAGCGGGGTACCGTTTCAGTGGAGGGGTCGATGCCTCATCGTGTCCCTCCAGCGGTGGCGGTATCCGGTGAAGTTGCGGGAATGTGGTGGCTCAGAACACTTGTCTGATGGGCAGCGTGCAACGGGTCAGGAACAAATACGTCGTTGTTGTGGAGAGGCAGCACATCCATGAGGTTTTCGTCCGGAGCTGGTGCGGACGAGGAACTTCGGAGGGAGCCACATTGAGACTGCTGGTAAGAGGGACAAGGAAAGAGCAACGTTGTTATGCGGGATAAGGGAAGCAGGAGATGTGGTGAAGCCAGAGCCATCGTTAATATGAGGCGCCAGAGCTGTCGTATTCGATAACGCGATTCGGGCGTGCGAGGATGGCCGGGGAGCCAGCAGACCACATGTAAGGCAACTCAAGAACCTGTGGATTGACCCAGAGGGCATATTGAGGTAGAGAGAACTGAGGTGGGTCGGTGCGTGTAGGGCCCAGAGGCAAAATTGATCATTCCCTCCCAAGGTTGGACCTTCACTTTCTTTGGAACACCACCCTTGCTCAACTGCCTTCGGTATACTTCTGGGTCTTCATCAAGGTCGCATCCTATTGCCAGTGACGGCATCTTTGGTAGTATAACATTGGGCCCGCGGGGGATCTAACGGTTACTATGTATCTACTGTAATACCCCATTCGGACAGCAGGGCTCTCAGTTTCAGTCCCGACTCCTAGGCACACCGTAAAATCTCTGCCCCCAGGCTACGCTGTCAGCGTCTAAAGCCTGAGAGACTCTTTAGACTTCTAGCCTTCATCAATTGCAAAGGCACGTAGATATCGCTGAGGTCATGCGCTTTCACCCACTCTCTGTACTTTCTATCTACACCGCGACCATTGGACCTTTGAAAGGCCTTGCCACCTTCGCATCACGTTGGGATGACATGCAAGTGAAACACACGTGGAATTCTATCCCAGAGAACTGGCTGAACCTGGGTTACCCGCCTGCTGGCGCTACCATCGATCTCCACATTGCACTCAAAGCCAAAAATGAGAATGCCTTGATCGATGCCCTCATTGAGGTCAGCAGTCCCGGCCATCCAAAGTGCGTCCACTTCACCACTCTTCCGCGCGCGTAGTACTCACATTTCCCGCTGGCCCGGGAAGACAAGGCGCATACCTATCCAGAGAGGAGGTCGCCGAACTTGTCGCGCCGCCCTCAGACGTGCTCGAGCTTGCCAACGCCTGGCTCGAACATTACGGCGTGCACCCCCCTAGCATCTCAACAAAACACGGCGGCAGTTGGCTGACGCTCACCGCACTCCCTGTGTCCAGAGCCAACGAACTCCTGAGCGCGTCGTACCAACTGTACCAACACATTGGGACGAACGTGACAGTTCTCCGCACGCTCAGTTACGGGCTCCCGGCGGCGCTGGTTGAGCACCTGCACAACATTGCGCCGACCACACACTTCGGATTTCCGCGCACGCCGTGGTAGGAACCACTCATGCGCCGCGGCGGGGCAACTACGGAGCAAGAAAAGGTACCGAGGGGAGACCCCGGGACGGTATTGTTGAGCCGCGACCAATACGTGACGCCGTCATCCTTGCGTTCGCTTTACAAGACGTCTACATACGTGCCCTTAGCCGCGGACCGGAATGTGCTCAGCGTTGTGGGCTACCTCGATGATTACCCGAGCCCGACCGACCTGAGGCAATTCATGGATCAATACCGCTCCGACGCGACGTCGGCGACCTACAGTGTCGTGAAGATCGGAGGCGGAGGGGACAATCCGAGCAACCCAACCTCCGAGGCGAGTCTCAATATTCAGTATACTTCGGCCATCGCCTACCCGACCCCGCATATATTCTACAGCACTGGCGGCTCGGCTATCGAGGATCTGCTCATAAAATGGCTCGACTACCTGCTCGACCAGGGGAGCATCCCGCAGACAGTAAGCACACCTTACGGCATCTCCGAGGACACAGTTCCACAGGATTATGCAATGTATGTGTGCAATCTATTCGCGCGGCTCGGCGTTCGTGGCGTCAGCGTCCTCTTCGCGAGCGGTAACGATGGTGTTGGTCGTGGGGACTGCCTGTCCCGAGACAGCTCCGGCAACTCGCGGGTCCAGTTCCGCCCCACCTTCCCCTCCACATGTGCGTATGGTATTTTAACCCTACCTTCGAGCAGCAAACAAGCGTTAATAGACCGCTCGCTACACCGTGGACGGTACACGCAGGTCCCTGGGTCACCAGTGTTGGCGGAACGACAGGCTACAACCCAGAGGTGGCGGCGAGCCTCTCCGGTGGCGGCTTCTCGGTGTATTTTTCGCGGCCGCCGTACCAGATTAATGCCGTTCCCGCCTTCCTCCGGAACGTCGGCGGCCAGTATAACGGCTTCTACAAGTGCGTTCGCTACCGTGACCCGGTGCCTCATTCTCACTTCGTGTTGTTTATGTAGCCCTGGGGGACGTGGCGTTCCCGATATCGCACTACAGGCGATTGACTTCCCTATCGTCTTAAAAGGTGAGCTTTGGACATCGCGTGGAACAAGCTGTGCGACGCCGGTGCGGCCCTCGAGTCCTCTTATCTCTGCATGCCTGATTGCCGACGTACAGACTGCGGCCGGAATCATCTCGCTGCTGAATGACTACCGGATTTCGAACGGCAAGGCGCCACTCGGCTTTCTCAACTTCTGGTTGTACGGCACATGCCTCGGAGGCTTGAATGATATCACGTCTGGGTCGAATCCGGGCTGCAATACCGATGGATTCTCCGCTGTGCCTGGGTGGGATCCTGTGCGCCTAGCCATAGTTGTGTTGACGTTGGCTCACTCTGGATTCTATAGGTCACGGGTCTCGGGTCACTCGACTTTGAAAGACTGGTTGCAATACTTAGTCGTTGGTAGTGGACTGTCTCGGGCCAGCTTCAACGCCTCGTCGCACCCATTATTCCATTCCCTGACCCAGATGGTCGCCGTAGCCGTCGACATCTTCTAGACATCTTCTGACGCTTCTTCTAGTAGTGTTTCCCTTCCTCATCTCAATCCGAATCAATCTACACAGAGACCGCCCGTGTGTGTAAGTTGAATTCTACTAGTATACTCCCCGGTGATTACTAGTAATAGTCTAGTATCGGCGTCGTTGCGTGTCATATATAAACTATGGATATCTGCATGTACTGCATGCATGTATTGCTGATGCGAAACAATAAGAACTATCCGGGGGATGTATAGAGGGCGAGTTGTACTAGAGGGAGCTGCGTGTAACACAATCTTTACGTTCCACATCGCCTGTTAGCTTTAGCCTTCAAGTTGGTAGTATTGAAATGTGCGTCCAACATGTTTAAAAGAAGGATTAAAAAATAATCAAATGTTAATGGGAACCGATATCAGCTGTCTGCTCGTAGCTACGACTGGTCTTTGTCTCGGACATGTATCCCAGTAATAAAAATGGATCAAAAAAAAAAAAACAGAATCGATATCAGCTCGCCCTCCGCTAGCAATACAATGTCGTGACATCCATGGCACGTTGCCTGTGGCAGGCTCAAGGGCAGGCTGGCAACTTCCAAAGAACCGTAAGGGCCCACTAGCACTCGTAGTTAATACAAAGGGTGCAATGAGACGAGGCGGCTGTGTTGGGATTCAGCCCAGATCGGACACAGTCCGGCAAGATCAACATATTAGATAATCGTAGCCAAGCGGTCATTAATGGTCATTTCTCAGTCATATTGAGATACTAGTAGGAGTACGTGCATACTCCGAGTCCGAACCTATAACGCTCACGTGTTGATCACCTATTCGGTGCCCGCCTCCGTAAATCTCAACAGGCTGTCGCTGTTCGTAACGTTTGCATTCGTCGGTTCAGTCTGTACAGGATTGCCAGTGAATCGAATCGGTGACCTCATGCATCATGCATCATGATTGGCAAGATGACTGACCGCCTGTATTTACAGTAAGTACAGGAAGCTGAGTCTGTTTCTGAGTCTCAGGCTACGATCGCTGGTTCAAGTTGCACTCTGGCAGCAAGTCTTCCTGTAGTTCCGTATTGATGACCGATTCACTCCTCATGCCAAGCCTCATGCATACCTCATGCATTAACCTCGTAACTTACATACAAACTGCAAACACTCTCTACGCCGACCCCATGTTCTGCTAGGGCCGTCGAATATTCTCACTCAACACAGCAGATGTCTTCGTTTTGTCACCCTTCACCGGGGTTAGTCGCGGCCTTGGTCGCGGCAGGCGCAGGTGGTGGCTGCTGGGATGGCTCGCGGGTTCGGGGTGATGACGATATGCCAGTGGATGGAGAGGGCTATCAGGAGCGAGTTGGAATCGCTGCCCTGCTGGTTCAATACAGAGGCCGTTGACCGGTACTTTGCACGCGGGAAGTTGGGAACTACGGTCTACTGCATGAACACAGGCATGCGCGGCCCCGCACGGGTGCGGCGTGCGTGCTTGCCATGCCCTCCCGCTGGATAATCACATTCGTGGCGACGGCATAACTGAAATGAGTGAGTGAATTGATAACCTTTCTGGTGTTCCCTTGAGGACGATCGGGAATCTTACGATTGTCTGGGACCCATTTGAAGCGTCGACCCCATCGCTGTACCACTTCTCGCCTCGCCGCATCGTGTCTCCCCTGAGCATGTATGCACAGGACGAGCTCGCACACACATTCCGTACCGACGCCACCTATTTCCGCGTCCACGCGCGGTGCGCTTCGAGCACGAGCACGAGCACGAGCACGAGCACGATGAGCGCGGGCCCAGACACAGATGCACGCTCGTGCCGCGCCCCGCGCCGAACGGCGCACTTGCATACTCCGACTACACACACTCCCCGTACATGCATGCGCCTTCTCGCTTCACCGCACGCTCCATCCCGTGCCACCTCGCGCACGCCGCCGCCGCACGCACCTGTCAGGGCGGCCGCGACGAAGGTACAGGAGGCTACCACTGTCTGACTCATTCGCTGCGCGTGGTTTGGTGGATGGGAATACTCATGACGATGAGGGCGACGGTGAGGACGAGGGTAGCGAATCAGGACATGGTTCGGTGCTTTCGCACGCCGGACGGGCTCGCGTCCGTTACCGTTTCGGAGCAGGACCCCGTGTCGCTGGCGTACGACCTACAGCCTGTGCAGCACAGGTGGGCATGAGTACCTGTTCGACATGCCTGCCCGCTGGGAAGTCTCGGTGCATATTCGAGTTTGCGGAAATGGCACAAGCACGTATATCCTGGGTGAGTGGCCGCCGAGATCTCTGGCTACACTTGTCTGAAATATCATTCCGCTCTCCCAATGAAATTGGTGCGATGTATCGTATCATGATGGATCTACCCTATTCTGATAGCGGCGCGTTCAGTTTCAGTCCGGACACCTGGATACACCGTAAAATCTCCGCCCCCAAGCCACGCTGTCAGCGTCTCACTGCAACCCCGAGGACTCTTTAGACTTCTAGCCTTCATTGATTGCAAAAGTTTGTAGATATCACAGGTTATGCGCTTTCACCCACTTTCTGTGCTTTCTGTCATGGTCCTTGCCTTCGGGCCCCTCGGTGGCCTCGCAACGCCTTTTGTATCGCACTGGGACGATCTTCGAGCGAAGCACACATGGAATTCTGTCCCAAAGAATTGGCTGAAACTGGGTCACCCGCCTGCTGACACCACCATCGATCTCCACGTTGCACTCAAAGCCAAAAATGAGAATGCCTTGATTGATGCCCTCATGGAGGTCAGCAGTCCCGGCCATCCAAAGTGTGTCGGCCACTGCGTCCTCTCCACTACTCTTCCGCGCGCGTAGTACTTACATGTCCCGCTGGCCCGGGAAGACAAGGCGCATACCTATCCAGAGAGGAGGTCGCCGAACTTGTCGCGCCACCCTCAGACGTGCTCGAGCTTGCCAACGCCTGGCTCGAACATTACGGCGTGCATCCCTCTACCATCTCAACAAAACACGGCGGCAGTTGGCTGACGCTCACCGCTGTCCCAATTTCCAGAGCCAACGAACTCCTGAGCGCGTCGTACCAACTGTACCAACACATTGGGACGAACGAGACAGTTCTCCGCACGCTCAGTTACGGGCTCCCCGCGGCGCTGGTTGAGCACGTGCACAACGTTGCGCCGACGACACACTTCGGATTTCCGCGCACGCCGCGGCAGGAACCACTCATGCGCCGCGGCGAGGCAACGAGGGAGCAGATGAAGGTACCGGGGGGAGACCCCGGGACGGTATTGTTGAGCCGCGACCACTATGCGACGCCGCCATTCCTGCGTTCGTTTTACAAGACGTCTAGCTACGTGCCCTTAGCCGCGCACCGGAATATGCTCGGCGTTGCGGCCTACCTCGATGATTACCCGAACCCGTTTGACCTGAGGGAGTTCATGAACCGATATCGCTTCGACGCGACATCGGCGACCTACAGTGTCGTGAAGATCAAAGGCGGAGAGTACAACCCGAGCAACCCAACTGTCGAGGGGAATCTCAATATTCAGTATACTTCGGCCATTGCATACCCGACCCCGCATATATTCTACAGCACTGGCAGGTCAGATTCCCAGAGCGATGAGTTCATAAACTGGCTCGACTACGTGCTTGGCCAGTGGAGCGTCCCGCAGACAGTAAGCACGGCTTACGGCATGTCCGAGTACACCATTCCACCGGATTATGCAATGTATGTGTGCAATCTGTTCGCGCAGCTCGGGGTTCGTGGCGCCAGCGTCCTCTTCTCGAGCGGTAATGAAGGTGTTGGTGGTGGGGACTGCCTGTTCCATGACGGCTCCGGCAACCCACGGGTCCAGTTCATCCCCACCTTCCCCTCCACTTGTGCGTATGTTATTTTAACCCTACCTTCGAGCAACAAACAAGCGTTCGTAAACTGCTCACTACATCGCCCACGGTACTCGCAGGTCCCTGGGTCACCAGCGTCGGCGGAACGACGGGCTACGACCCAGAGGTCGCGGCGAGCCTCTCAGGTGGCGGCTTCTCGGTGTATTTTCCGCGACCGCCGTACCAGAACAATGCTGTGCCCACCTTCCTCCGGAACGTCGGCGGCCAGTATAACGGCTTCTACAAGTGCGTTCGCTACCGTGACCCGGTGCCTCATTCTCACTTCGTGTTGTTTGTGCAGCCCTGGTGGACGCGGTGTTCCAGATATCGCTCTACAGGCAATTGGCTACCCTATCCTCCTCAGAAATCAGCCTTTTATATTGAGTGGTACAAGCTGTGCGACGCCGGTGCGGTACTCGAGTCCTTTTATCTCTACATGCCTGATTGCTGACGTACAGGCTACGGCCGGAATCATCTCGCTGCTGAATGACTACCGGATTTCGAACGGCAAGGCGCCACTCGGCTTTCTCAACATCTGGTTGTACGGCGTATGTCTCGGGGGCTTGAATGACATCACGTCTGGGTCGAATCCGGGCTGCAATACCGATGGATTCTCCGCTGTGCCTGGGTGGGATCCTGTGCGCCTAGCCATAGTTGTGTTGACGTTGGCTCACTCTAGATTCTATAGGTCACGGGTCTCGGGTCACTCGACTTTGAAAGACTGGTTGCAATACTTAGTCGTTGGTAGTGGACTGACCCGGGCTAGCTTCAACGCCTCGTCGCACTCATTGTTCCATTCCCTGACCCGTAGACATTTTCTAGACATCTTCTGATGCTTCTTCTAGTATTTCCCTTCTCCATCTTTGAATCCGAATCGGTCTACATAGAGAGGGCCTGTGTGTGTAAGTAAAGTACTACTAGTAGTATACTCCCTGGTGCATCCAACACGTTACTAATGGGAACCGATATCAACCCGCCCTCAGCCAGCAAAACAATTTTCGTGGCATCTATGTTTCATACTTACCGAGACGACTAATATCAATAAATAATCTAGTACACCAGTGCACCTCCGTGCGACGAGTTCTCAGACGCAACAACATTCGCCACAGATGCAACAGCAGCTGAAAACTGTGCAGATAACACCCCCCAAACAATCCGGGGAGCACTGGAACATACCCGTCAGGTCAGCTGCACATAGGTGATACGCATTGCGGCATTAGGATCATACCTGGCACGATCCCCCCCGCAGTCGTTCTGCCTTTCCACTTCGGGTTGCATTGTCGTTGGGGCCCACAACCATTTGGGCTCCCGCCGTATGAGGCTGAACGTTTGTTATTGTCGGTATCTGGGACCACTCGCCATGGCATATATGTGCGGTGGGAGGATATACAATGCTGGCGGGAGGCATTCAAGTTGTTCTGAAAAGGTGGTGAGATTGTGAGTGCGTGGGGCGAGTCGAGGTTGTGCATGCGAGTCAGATCGTGACAGTTATCAGTCGGGGTTAGGCGGTTGCGAAGTTGGATTAGTCGGCGACTGAACACGACTACGGTACACCGCTGAGTATCAAGGGGCAGTGGGCGGCTGGTTCCGTAACCTGCGGTCCAATCAAGAACAGGGGAAGCAGAATTCCGCGTGTGCCATAAATTGTAAGGACCTCCCTGGGTGTACTTTACCACTCTTAACTTTCTCTCGTATCCCCGACGGAAGACTGGCTTTTGACTCTGTGCTGCTCCGGAATAAAATTAAAAAGGACCGTGGGTGTACGAGGACACGGTGAGGTACAGTGAGACCGATATCTTGACCAATTTGTCTTTTTTCCCTGGAGAGCGCTTTGGAAACCGTATTATACCCTGTATGTTACGGTACTGTAGCGGCCATGACGAAGGTACAGGATGCTACCGCTGTCGCTGTGCGTGGTGCGGTGGACAGGAAAACTTAGGGCGATGAGGGCGAGGGTGACGACGAGGGAGTCAGGATATGGTTCGGTACTACTTGCGCACGCACGCGGGACGAGTTCGCGTCGGAGCCGGCGCCCGCGTCGCTGGCTGATGGTCTACAGCCTGGGCTGCACGCGCCGGTGCGGGTACCTGTTCGGCATGCCCGTCCGCAGGAAAGCCTCGATGCATATCTGAGTTCGCGGCAGCGGCATAAGTACGCATATCGTGGGTGAGATAGCGCACCAGCCACACTTATTCCCCCATCCTATATAATTATACTACCCTGCTATCCCATAGACTTATTCTATTCATTTGTGATCCTAGCACAATGTGTCGTATTGTATGATGATTTGGTTCCGTAGAAGAAGCACCCTCCTCAGTTCACTCACTTCCTCGTTTGTTGTCACATTACACTCGCTGAGGTTACAATGACCAGGCCGCCATTGGGTTCATCAGTATAGTCCGATTAGACACACACGCTCGTAGAGGGGCAGTTGATTGGGCGGAAGAATCTCACGACTCATCTGTTAAAGTGGGACCTGTCAAAAGCTGTCAAAAGCTGTCAGAGACCAGTCTTCTCTGACAGCTTTTGACAGGTCCCAATTTTACAGATTGACCCCCCCCCGGCGAGAACATAACTTACTCCTGATGAACGTGAAAGACAATGTAAAGGGGAGATCAAATTACATATCATACTAGCCACGCGAAGGGTGAGAGGTGGATGATCTTGCGCGTGGTCAACAGCTAGAGAGCACCGTGAAGGGCCCGCGACGGCTATGACAGTGACTGGTGGCAACAATGGTGATAGTAGGGTACTATCGTGCAGGGGGGCCCTCGCATGACTGCGGGATTCACTAAAGGTGGGTCAAGTGTACCACTGTCCCTGAAAAAAGTGTCATTCCCACTGCCTTCTCACTCAGTATTTATACCCGAATGAGGAGCAACTTGAAGCACCAACCGTGGAGATGACTCGGAAGCAAGAGAAGGAGTGACGAGAGGAGCGATGGTTGACATCAAGGAATGAGATTCTGACAGAGACTGAGCGCAATCAGCAGCCTGGTAAGGCAACACGTGCAACATGAAGCCACGCCTGAGGGTACTACGTAAAATTAACACAAGAGTAAATCAAAACAAAAAAACCTCATGGCTTCGCACAGGAAAGTGCCGTGCGAGGAGGAGCGAAGGGCTATGAAAGAAGTCGGGATCATAGTGTCGAGGGTTGCGATGAGAGAAGGTGAAGATGGGACGTCTGGTACGTCAGAAGAAGTCCGGAAGTCTGCGTCCGTGACTCGTGCTGGAGGGGAGGGGAGCAGCGGGGCACGGTCTTAGTAGAGGGGTTAATGCCTTGTCGTGTCGGCCGCTCCCTCTAACGGTAGCAGGATCTGGTGAAGTTGCAGGAATGGGGTGGCGTTCGACGTTCTTTTGATGGGCAGCATGAAACGAGTCAGGAACAGATTTGTCGTTGTTGTCGCCGGGAGGCGGCACATCCATGAGGTTTTCGTCCATACGAAGTGGGGTGGGTGTGGTCGAGGAACTTAAAGCGGGATTGGGACTGCTGTCGAGAGGAGTAGGGGGGGGGAGCAACGTTGTCATGCCAGATAGACCCAAGTACGATGAGCGCGGGCCCAGACACAGATGCGCGCATCATGATCGTCCCGCGCTGCACGGCGCACTCGCATATTCCAACTACACACACCCCGTAAACGCACCTGCCTTCCCGCTTCACCACACCCGTGCCACCTCGCGCACGCCGCCGCTGCACGGGCTCGCGTCCATTGCCGTTTCGGAGGCCTCGCGTCGCTGGCATACGGCCCACAGACTGGGCTGCACATGGGTACCTGTTCGACATGCCTGCCCGCTGGAAAATCTCGATTCATATTCGAGTTCGTGGTATAATCCCGGGTGAGTGGCCGCCAAGATCTCTGGCTACACTTATCTAAAATATCATTGCGCTCTCCCTATTCTGACAGCGGCGCGTTCAGTTCCAGCCCGGACACCTAGATACACCATAAAATCTCCGCCCCCACGCTACGCTGTCAGCGTCTCGACCCTGAGGGATTCGTTGCAGGGGTGTGGAGATATCGCAGAGGTCATGCACTTTCACCCACTTTCTGTGCTATCTGTTCTCGCCTCCGGGCCTCTCAGTGGCCTTGCAACGCCTTTTGCATCGCATTGGGACGATCTTCGACCGAAGCATACATGGAATTCAAGTTCCGTCCCAGTGAACTGGCTGAACCTGGGTAATCCGCCTGCAGACGCTACCATCGATCTCCACATTGCACTTGAAGCCAAAAACGAGAATGCCTTGATTGACGTGTTCGTCCACTGGACGAACACGTCAATACTACCTAGGCTAAGGCTAACATGCGCTAACAGGCGATGTGGACCGTGAAAGTTGTGTTAGTACATGCAGCTCCCTCTAGTACAACTCGCCCTCTATTCATCCCTCCCTCGGATAGTTCTTGTTGTTGTTTCGCATCAGTATATGACATGTCACACGTGAGTCGCGACGACACCGATACTAATCACCAGGGAGTATACTACTAGTAGTACTCTACTTACACACGTGGGCCGTCTCTATGTAGACCGATTCAAATTCAGAGATGAGAAAAGGAAATACTAGAAGAAGCGTCAGAAGATGATGTCGACGGCTATGGCGACAATCTGAGTCAGGGAATGGAATAATGAGTGGACGAAGCGTTAAAGCTAGCCCGGATTAGTTCACTACCAACGACTAAGTATTGCAACCAATCTTTCAAAGTCGAGTGACCCGAGACCCGTGACCTATAGAATCCAAAGTGAGCCAACGTCGAATAAACAGACACAACTATGGCTAGGCGCACAGGATCCCACCCAGGCACAGCGGAGAATCCATCAGTACTGCAACCCGGATTCGACCCAGACGTGATGTCATTCAAGCCCCCGAGACATACGCCGTACAACCAGATGTTGAGAAAGCCGAGTGGCGCCTTGCCGTTCGAAATCCGGTAGTCATTCAGCAGCGAGATGATTCCGGCCGCAGTCTGTACGTCGGCAATCAGGCGTGCAGAGATAAGAGGACTCGAGTACCGCACCGGCGTCGCACAGCTTGTTCCACGCGACGTCCAAAACTCACTTTTAACGACGAGAATGAAGTCAATTGCCTGTAGAGCGATATCGGGAACGCCACGTCCCCTAGGGCTTCACACATAACACAAAGTGAGAATGAGGCACCGGGTCACGGTAGCGAACACACTTGTAAAAGCCGTTATACTGGCTGCCGACGTTCTGGAGGAAGGTGGGAACAGCATTGTTCTGATACGGCGGCCGCGGAAAATACGCCGAGAAGCCGCCACCGGAGAGACTCGCCGCAACCTCTGGGTTAAAGCCCGTCGTTCCGCCAACGCTGGTGACCCAGGGACCTGCAAGCACCGTGAACGGTGTTAAGAGCGGTCTATTAACGCTCTTTTGCTGCTCGAAGATAGGGTTAAAAACCATACGCACAAGTGGAGGGGAAGGTGGGGAGGAACTGGACCCGCGAGTTGCCGGAGCTGTCTTGGAACAGGCAGTCCCCACCACCAACACCTTCGTTACCGCTCGCGAAGAGGACGCTGGCGCCACGAGCCCCGAGCTGCGCGAACAGATTGCACATATGCATTGCATAATCCGGTGGAATGGTGTACTCAGGCATGCCGTAAGGCGTGCTTACTGTCTGCGGGACGCTCCACTGGCCGAGCACGTAGTCGAGCCAGTTTATGAACTCATCGCCCGGGGAACCTAAGCTGCCAGTGCTGTAGAATATATGCCTGGCCGGGTAGGCAATGACCGAAGTATATTGAATATTGAGATTCCCCTCGACAGTTGGGTTGCTCGGGTTGTACTCTCCGCCTTTGATCTTCACGACACTGTAGGTCGCCGACGTCGCGTCGAAGCGATATTGGTTCATGAATTGCCTCAGGTCGAATGGGCTCGGGTAATCATCGACGTAGCCCGCAACGCCGAGCACATTCCGGTCCGCGGCTAAGGGCACGTAGCTAGACGTCTTGTAAAACGAACGCAGGAATGGCGGCGTCACGTGATATTGGTCGCGGCTCGACAATAGGGATTCTCCTCCCGGCACCTTCGTCTGCTCCCTGGTTGCCTCGCCGCGGCGCATGAGTGGCTCCTGCCATGTCGTGCGCGGAAATCCGAAGTGTGTCGTCGGCGCAACGTTTTGTACGTGCTCAACCAGCGCCGCGGGTAGTCCGTAACTGAGCGTGCGGAGAACTGTCTCGTTCGTCCCAATGTGTTGGTACAGTTGGTACGACGCGCCCAGGAGTTCGTTGGCTCTTGGAATAGGGACAGCGGTGAGCGTCAGCCAACTGCCGCCGTGTTTTGTTGAGATGGTAGATGGATGCACGCCGTAATGTTCGAGCCAGGCCTTGGCAAGCTCGAGCACGTCTGAGGGTGGCGCGACAAGTTCGGCAACCGCCTCTCTGGATAGGTGTGCGCCTTGTCTTCCCGGGCCAGCGGGACATGTGAGTACTACGCGCGCGGAAGAGTGGTGGAGAGGACGCACTTTGGATGGCCAGGACTGCTGACCTCAATGAGGGCATCAATCAAGGCATTCTCATTTTTGGCTTTAAGTGCAATGTGGAGATCGATGGTGGTGTCAGCAGGCGGGTGACCCAGGTTCAGCCAATTCTTTGGGACAGAGTTCCATGTGTGCTTCGCTCGAAGATCGTCCCAGTGCGATACAAAAGGCGTTGCGAGGCCACTGAGAGACCCGAAGGCGAGAACAGACAGCACAGAAAGTGGGTGAAAGCGCATGACCTCTGCGATATCTACATACGTTTGCAATCAATGAAGGCTAGATGTCCAAAGAGTCCCTCAGGGTCGAGACGCTGACCGTGTGGCCTGGGGGTGGAGATTTTACGGGGTATCTAGGTGTCGGGACTGAAACTGAACGCGCCGCTGTCAGAATGGGGTAGATCCGAGTCCATCATGATACGATGCGAAGTTGTACGATACGCTACATTACACCAATTTGATTGGGAGAGCGAAATCATATTTTAGATACAGTAAGTGTGGCGGCCACTCACCCACTGGCGGGCTCATACCGCGAACTCGGATATGCATCGAGACTTTCCAGCGGGCAGGCATGTCGAACATGTGCGGCCCAGTCTGTCGGCCGTATGCCAACGACGCGGGGCCTCCGAACGGCAATGGACGTGAGCCCGTCCCGTGTGCGAAAGTACTGAACCATGTCCTGCAGGGGCCGCTTCACCATGCCTTCGCACATATTTTGCGAGACGAGTTTTATGATTTTGTTCGCCGTCACGGAGCACTTCCACTGCCTTACTAGCAAGGTATGGTTTGATCGTGCATAGAGTCTGAGGTCGTTCAAGAACCTTTTGCTTCATGCTACCTCCATGGATGGAGTTTTCTTTTCGACGTACCCAACCCGATATCCCCTGTCCACGTGGAAAACTAGCAGCGAAGCAGGCTTTACAGTTAGTGCTGTCCCCACTTATACCCAAATTACCCCTTTTTAATTTATCCCCCTACTCACGGATCGTCCTCATCGTTTCAAGGCAAAAGGACATCACATTGGTTTTAGACAGACCCCTTAAAACAAAATGTCGGTATCAACAACACGTTCGACTCGATAGCCATGTTTCAATTCTTTTTCCAGCGCGGGATCGAGGTGCAGCTGTGCCAGATGTTTCGGAACCCTGGCATCATCCACCGGCTGGGCCAGTAGCGGGTTAGGTCTAAGGTGGAGAGCCCTGATCTCACAAAGCGACTACCTACGTCATTTGTACCTCCACCCCAGGCCGTGACTCTGACAATGTCCGCTCCAGATCTCTGCACCTTCCCCCACCCAATCCCAGGCGGTCGTCCGTCGCCTATGCGATGGCGCATAGATTGCGCCCGTATTGTCCTCGTGCCCGGACCCCTTCGGGACCATCTATCGCGGAGACCACTCGGTCCACCATTCGGAGTCTCCTGCCTCTACGCCGTCTCTAGATCCTCCAGAAAACACATTCCCCGAGATCGAGAACTTGGTCCCTACTTGTGGCTTGTGGCCCAAGGGCCTTCCCACCAAGTCTGTTTTCCGTTCAGGTGTCTCTTTGTGAATCCCGGTTACGGGCTCGCAGATCTCGCAGAGGAAAGCACAGGCGAGGACGAGGATGTTGTTGGAAACGAGGGCACACCTTACAACATGGTCGATTGGGAGGACATCATCCTGGGACTCACTCCGGAGGGATCCATGCTCGGCGATAACCCAGCAGGAACGAGTTTCGGTGTCGAGTGCGAGCCGGTGCCAGCAGTCGGTGGCTCGGTGGTGGTACCGTGACACGCCTCGGGTTCTCCACGCGCATTCCCAAGCCCAGTCGAGGACCTCCCGCCCTGCAAGTCTCGCTTGGACGTCGTCTCGCTTCGCACGCCGCTCCCGAGCGATTACCCCGCGCGGACCTCCCACGCCGCCCTCATTCCTTCTACGATTCATAACTTCCCACCTCTCGGCGACATTGACACGCCTCTGCGCGCTCCCAGCATGCACACATCATATTCGCACCTCCGCGACCCATCAGAAGCGGCGACCCTACCGCTGTACTACCCCCCGCCTCGCCGCGCCATCACGCCTTCAAGCATCCACACGCACGAATCAACCTCGCACACGCACACGCTCTCCGTGCCGACCCCGCCCTCGACCGACGTCCTACCCACGCACCACCACGCCCGCCTGCCCGGGTTCACGCGCCGCGCCTCGATCACGAGCACGATGAGCGCGGGCCCAGACACAGACGCGCGCATCGTGCTGCGTCCCGCCCTGCACGGCGCGCCCTCGACCCTCGCAATGCTCGCAAACTTCAACCACACCCTACACCCGCGCGCTCTCCCACTTCACAGTGCGCTCCGGCCCGCGCGCGCTGGCGCCGGACTCACGTGCTCAGTGCGGCGGTAGCGAAGGCGCAGGAGGCTGCTGCGGCTGCGCGTGGTGATAGTGAGGGCGATGAGGCCGAGGGCACCAGTCGGTGTCGCCGCCCAGCGAGTTTGATGCGGAGGATATGGGCCTGTACTTTCGCACGAGGGAAAAGCTCACATCTGTCGCCATCGGAGCCGGCGCGCGAGTCGCTGGCTTACGGATTACAACCTGGGCTGCACAGGCGGGCGTGGGTACCTGTTCGGCATGCACGCCCACCGGAAAGTCTCGATGCATATCCGAATTAGGGCTGCCCACCGAACCGTAAGTTGCATTGGTTTGATCTCGTTCCGACGATGCATCATCACAGGACAGATTTCATAGGTGACATGGCGTTCGTCTCCTAATATGTTGTCTCAAGGATCAGACACTAATTTGTCTCTCAGTTTTGGCGGTGGCTTCGAGATCATGAAAGCCGGCAGGGACATTGATGGTGTATGGACCCACCTTGAATCTGGCATGTGGTACGTACACACGCGAGTGCTGTCTGTATGTAGTAATTTACTCTAGTCTCTCTGCCGTCACGTCGCACGTACCATACATCATACCTCTTCTCATCGCAGTCGCGGGACAGAGGTCCTCACGTGTGCGTTTCCGAGTATTTTGCAAGGAACGGGCCCTCGAGCGGTTGAGGAAGGGTGCAAACATGTTCTATTACTTGATAAGCTCCCGAATTGAGTTTTCGAAGTCTTCGTCTCACAGAACGCGAGCACAGAGTGGCGAGGAACTGCCCGAAAGTGAGCGCCCATCTCCCGCCGATGTTGCAAAGGACGGGTTGCTGGCCATCACCGCTGGCTCAGACACAGCCTGAGCATGTAGTGCTCTCACGGCTGTCCTGTACTACCTCTTACGCAACCCGGCGGCGTACGAGCGTCTGCAGGTAGAGGCCGATGGGGCGTTCCCGGGTGGAGAAGAACCTCTAGACGTAACGAAATTGAATCAGATGGAATGGCTAAATCATGGTTGTATGTGGGTGTGCGGGCCAGGCGCGTTGAAGCGAACTTGAAGGAACTAATTTTGCCGCTACCAGACACTTCGTCTTCAACCTCCAGTCCTAGTCGGGTCGCAACGCAAGATGGACAAAGGTAAAGGCGCAAAAGTGCTTGGAAATATGTAAGTTGAACCGCCACTATCCAGTCTGTCCCTCCCCTTCACGGTACCACGTATACGCAGGATCATTCCGGAAGAGACGCAGCTCTGTCTTCACACGTGCGGCATTCACCGCGACCCGCTAAACTTCCACACGCCCGAGGCGTTCCTTCCCGAACGACGGTTCAACACCACGCCCGCGGGAGAGAATAACACGACGGCGTTCTTCCCATTCTCGCCCGGACTGGCGAATTATGCGGGGAAGTACCTGGCGTTGATGGAGATGCGCATGGTTCTCTGCTGGGTGCTTCGGCGATTCCTGTTCTCCAAGGCATCGGGGTGATTTACGAGGAGGAAGGAAGGATCCTGGATTGGTTTATTATGATCACCTGTTGGTTGGTGTCTCGCATAGGGAGTTATCGTTCGCAGACTTGGCGTTGGCAGTCAGTAGCCTAGTGGGCGAGGCCTGACTAACCAAGAGTAAAGAGGGGTTGCTGTGGAAAGCGTCGAATGTGACTGCACCGATTTGATGCGGCCGCAGGCCGGCAGCTTCCAAGACGACTCTTGAGACGACTAGTGCAACCGGTAACAAAAAATTCGCCATCATGATGAGATGAAGCCGGTGGCCTGTTGGTATAGAAATGTGTGCATGTGTGCATTGAGTCCCAGTTGTGCCAGTCGACGGCACTGGTTGATAGTCAGGTCAATACTCAGGTCGCGTCTTTACCCGACTGCCAGTAATACTAATGTCACGTGTACGATGGCGTTAACGATAACATAATGCCATATTTGGAAGTCGCGAGAACGCAGTACCATAAGGCGGCTCCATTACATCCCAGGGCCAGTGGACCCAGGCCTTGCCTCAGGCTTGAGTTTACAGTATACTGTAGTCGCGTTCAACTTTAGTGGTGTCCAGTCGCAGACCCCAATCTGACTTGGGGACCGCCTAACCCAGACTTTGTCCCCAACTGGCACAACACTGCATTCGTCAGTTTCATTGTAATGCTTTCAAGGCCGCTGTAGCGGCGCCTGAGACAAGGGTGGGTGGGGTCCCTTATTACAGTGGATCCTCTGACCAGAGTGTGATGACGGAAGGGCCGAGAAACGCATTTCTCATAAGAAGCTCCAAAAAAAAAAGGAAGACGTAGGGCTTCTGCTTGGTCTGTTTCCGAGTCTATGCTTGACCGCCCGTAGGAGACTGCTGCTACAAAGGCAGTAACGTCCAGTGGAGTAGACGGGGATAGCGAGGACGAAGGTGGAGAGTCGGTGTCGCCGCCGAGCCTTCACTTCGATGCGGAGGACATGGATCAGTACTTTAGCACGCGGGCCGGGCGCGCGTCGCTGGTTTACGATCTACAGCATCAGCTGCGCATGTGGGCGCAGGTATTCGCCATGCCGGCCCGCCAGAAAGTCTAATCCGAATTCGCGGCGACGAGATACTGTAAGTACGTATATGATCGTGGGTGAGATGGCGCACTGGCCACATTTGTTTCCCCTCATATCATTCTGTTCTTCCACACACTTTATTCTATTTTTTTGATATCGGCGCAATGTATCGCGATCGTATCATGATATGGCTGTTCCTCACTCACTCACTTCCTCGCTTGATGCCACATGCCGCCATGTCGCTGAGGTTGCAATGACCATTGGTTCATCGAAGTATATATCAGCTCGAGAGATAGAAATGCGTAAACGAAGAGCACTAAGCTGGGCGCAAGGGCCTCACACGTTCCCTCTGTCCGTCCAGATATTGAGAACCTACGAAGAAAGTCCATACTTTGTCATACGTGCGCGATATCATACTGGCCATGCGCGTGCTTAGTATTTAGAGTGTGCCGTGGAGGGTTTGCGGCGGCTATGCCAGTAGCTTGCAGCAACGACGGCCGGATCGTCCAGGGCAACCCTCGTGTTTGCGGGATTCAGTAGCAGAATACACGCTTGCGGAACACTTCAAAATTCCGCTAACTTATCACTGTACCTGTGCCAAAAGAAATATGATTCTCACTGAGGGGCGCAAGGTCAAGAGTACCTCATCCAGTACGTGATCAGCTGTGACGAAAGAATACAGCGCCAGTCGGCGGACCTCAGACACATTTCTCAGCTGTTCGCACGTACAGATCCAGGCTCAGTAAGACTTGATTCGATACAAGACCTCGCCACAGAGACGCCCTGTAACGGGGCGAGTTCGCGCGCCTACACTACCCGCATTTTTTCATATTTTGCGACACTCTGTATGTTGTATGAGGATAGATATGAGACGATCTGAAGAAAAAGTGTCAAATGGTATCACAATCGTAATATCTGGGGCCCAACGAGAATACATACTCTATCACACCATCTTGAGGGATGCATCATAGCTGTCGCGCGATGAATGAGGGTGATGGTTTCCCTGTTGCTCGGCGTCCACTAGTGAGCTCCGTGATAAATACCCAATCGCGGTGCCCGTAGTCGATGGCAACGACGGTGATTGAGGTGGACAGTCCGGGGAAGCCATATTGTTTGCGGTATCAACCTTTGCGCTACTTGCGCTCTCAGCAATATCATATGGATCTGGAGCAGTGCTGGGGCATGGAGGGACGGATGCTAGCATGTCATGACGAGGCTCTGGCAAAGGTGTGTGATTGGACAGATTCGCAGGGGGTCTGAGGACAGCTGTGGGCTTGAAAGGAGCATGTTGTCGGGAACTGAAAGTGGAGGAGGCGGAGACGGAGACGGGACGACTAGTACTATCATGCACGGCCCATTGCAAAAAAAACACTAAATGACTTCTGGAGCTTCAACAACTCGTCTTTATTACTAAAACTTGTACATCCTCATAGCCATTTGTATTTTACATCCACTGAAGTTTTTTTCGTATTTGTTTCTATTTTATTTGAGGGTTCGGAAAGAATCCGAGTTTGCACGCACATGTGCAATTTTTTGTCACGAACAGTCACACCATCGGCAGCATTCGGCAAGCGGCATTCCACATTTGTCACAATTGCACTTGCACGCTCACACAACAAACTCAAAAAAAACGAGAAGTTAACTGTATTAGAGGGTGTTGAAATAGCAGGGGATGTATATCTAAACTACCATTTTTGTGTGCTGCGAATGGTTGAGCTGGAAATGAAGTGCCGGTGATATCCTGAGAGTGCGCAGGATTTTGGGGGTGCGCAGCGTCGCTAGCGGTCGCGCAGGCCTTCGCGGGGCGCGAGATGTCATAGGCGGGTCCGCGGCGATCGCATATTAGTCGGTGTCAAAGGGCTAAGGCCGCGCGTGAGTGCAGCGAGGTCAGGAGAGGCTACATGGAGCCTGAGGGTTGAGTGTCGCAAGTGATCGGAAACGCTTGCGCGCGGCGCGAAACTTCGCAGAGGTGGCCGCCGTGGTTGGAAACACGTCAGCTTCCAGTCGCTAAGACCGCGCGCGAGTGCTGCGCGCTGGGGAATGCAAGGGATGGACCTCACTGAGCTAAAAGGCCCGGAAGCTGAAGGGGGAGGTCTACTATTACTTGACTTCTGTAGAGTTGTAATTACATGAACTAAACACCAGGAAATATAAGGAAAAGGGTGCATTACATACCAGGGGAACAAGGGAATGCTAAAACGCGTAGGGAAGTGTCCGGAATGAGTGGGAAACCGAGCAAGAAACTGAGCGTGCACAGAGCGCGGGAAAGCGACGAATCGCGGGAAAGCGGTGCTCGTAAAGTGTAGAGTGTGTGCACGAGCGCACGAGCACGACCGAGCGCAGGGAATCTAGGAAGTAAGTTAAGTGAAATCTGCCTTTCAGGGCTCAGAGAGACCAGGTGTATCACCGAGCGCATCCAGAAGTTGGGTGGAAGGAAGCTGGGGGGAATAGTCGGTCCAGAAGCTAATAAGGGTTCAGCGCTCAGCTACAATGGCATTGTCGATGCGAGCTTGCTTTTGGGGCCGTCAGCCAAATAGCTCGTCAAAGCGAGGTGGTCATCTTTGATCTGTCTTCAAAAGGAGTTTGAAATACATCACGTCCATGTCACGCTCTGGAGCATATTCAACGTCTTTCGCTTCCACAAGATGATCGCATCAGCCTGGTGAGTCCAAAATTGTCATATGATGTCTCCTTTATACCCCCTAACACCTGAGCTTGGCAGATGTTGATTTTTCCTAGAGGATCGTTGGGATCTGCACGCATGGAAACCTCTCAAAAACCACTCCCCCACTTCGTTTTGTACTTTCCCTTCGCAAACAGCGATTGATCCTCAATTTATTTGCAGATCCCATATATACAGAACCTACTGTACATAGTGTAATTTTTTTGGGCTCAAAGGGTGTTGGGAAAGTGGTGATCTATCCAAATCTCTGAGATTTGCACAAGGTTGTGCATTTGCAATAGCACGTGCATGATAGTACATGGGAAGTGCGGGGGTCTGCATTGTGCTGCCGGGAAACGGCACCACGGAGTGTTGAGGCTAAAGCATGCTGAGTGGATGTCTGGGTTTCAATGAAGGAATGAGTGTCCGCAGCGGGATCCGGCGAAGTGCTTTCAATTGTTGTCTGGTCAGTGGAGCGGAGGGAGGAAAAGTTTTATAATTTACTCCCGCAAGCAACTCGTGCCGAAAGGTCGAAGATAAACAAAAGGTCCTAATTTACCTTAGGTCCTCCAGCAGTCGCGACTCAACGCGCAGTTGGTCGTTGCGTCCAGGCCGGCCGTGAATATGCGTGAATCCCGAAACCTGCAACACGACGGTAGGGTGGACCGGTGACCGTCCGTATATGAATGGTGTATTGACACCTTACATGGCAGACCCGTCATGATGGTAGCAAGCCATGCCATGCGAATCACGTTCGATATCGGCCCGGAATTTATTTATTTCCGAGTTCCGGACCCCAGAGATAGATAACTTGCTTATGGTGTCGTCCCACTCGTGATCTCAGATCTCAGCGGCAATCGACACGCCTGCCCCACTGCACGCCCAACACGTTGTAAATTTAAGTGAGGGTTGCATCCTCCTGTGCCATAAACTCGGAAGCCAGGATGCCCCGATCACGCGATATCTGACGTTAGACCTGAGTCGAGGTCGAGAACACTTCTGATGAACTGAAGCTCGATGAAGAACGAGGCGACCTCTCATCTATCGTCTGTCCCCTTTTCGCCCGCTTGCAAAGGACCCCGGGCCAGCAATTGCAAAACATCGAAGTTATAGGTACTACGAGAACCTCCACGACCGTTGTGGAGATGTCGTGGGAGTAGGTTGGTGCCGACATCGTCTACACCTCCGAGTCCCTGTATGTCCGGTCGCTCAACCGGCCTTATAGGCCAAATGAACTCGAGATTCGAGATTCCTCGCTCATATACCCGATACTCGGGCAAGGCGGCCTGCCGAAGGGACCACGTGCGTATGTGGCACCTCGACTGTTGCTCATAACGATTTCCAAGTCAGGTTCAAGTCACACTGGTTCAACTTGAGCTTGCGGCTACCAAATTAGGAAGTGTGGGTTTTATTTTTATTTTTTTAAACCGAAGTGTGAGGTGTTCCGGAAAACAACCAAGGATGCCGTACAATCTCAGCTCGCATCAGATTTCTTTCCTTCACCATCATGTCTTCAGCTGTCATGAATCCCTTCGGCCTATTGCGCCAAACACTCGACAATATGTCTCCACTCGACGTCGGCATTTTTTTACTCTTGACCAGTTTCGTAGGTCACTTATTTATTCACTTTTCCCACCCTCCACCCAAGGATCTGACGGGGACCAGACCTCTTATCAGTGCTTCCATCATTTGGAACCTCGATCCAAGCTACCTCTTATCGTCCTCCTTTTCGTTGTCCCTGCGTTCCTCTCTGTACCAATTTCCTATCATGTTCCATGGTTTTCCGCTGCCGTCCTGTTCGCGTTTCTAGCTTATGGAGGTGCTGTCACATCCTTTGCGCTCATCTACCGTCTGTCGCCCTTTCACCCGCTCGCAAAGTACCCCGGGCCAACAATTGCAAAAACCTCCAAATTATGGGCGGCATATCTCAACGCCACAGGCGACCAGCATAGGTGCTTCAAGGACCTGCACGACCGTTATGGAGATGTCGTGAGAGTAGGTTAGTGCCAATGTTGTCCCACCCTGAGTGTATGTCCGGTCTCTTAGCGAGCGATATAGGACCAAACGAACTTTCAATTCGAGATTCTTCGCTCATGCACCCGATACTCGGCCAAGGTGGCCTGCTCAAGGGTCCACGTGAGTATGTTGCGTCTCAGCTGTTGCCCATTTGAAACCTATAGTTAACAGGCTGGGAGGGTCGGGATGGGCCGCCGATGCTAGTCGCCCAGCGTGACCCGATATTGCACATGCATCAACGCAAGCCGTGGAATCGCGCCTTCTCATCAGCGGCTATGAAAGAATATGAAATAATTGTGGCGAAGCGGGTCAGGCAGTTTGTTGGTTGTCTGGATGATATGATCCAGAGATCGGACCAGAATGCGAACGCTGTGGTGGACATTAATCGGTGGTTGAAATACTTTACGTGAGCTCTAACTTGCTTAGGTTTGGTCTTGTTCTGACGATGCGTCATTACAGCACAGATTTCATGGGCGACATGGCGTTCGTCTCCCAATCAGTTCTCCGACGCCACATATGCTGATTTGATCCCTCTCAGCTTTGGTGGTGGTTTTGAGATGATGAAGGCTGGCAGAGACGTCGATGGTCTTTGGACTCTTCTTGAATCTGGCGTTCGGTACGTACGTACGCGAGTGCAGTCTGTGCCTTCTAACTTTTTATAGTGTCGCTGGCACAGTGTCGAATGTATCATACGTCTTCCCTTTTTTCACCGCAATCATAGGAAAGAAGAGCCCTCTCTTGCGCCTCCGAGCATTGTGTAAAGAACGGGCCCTCGAGCGGTTACGGATGGGCGCAAACAGGAAGGATCTATTCTATTACTTGGTAAGCTCCCTCGCCAGGTCTTTAACTTCTTCGTCTCACAGAACGCGATCTCAGAGTGGTGAGGAACTACCAGAAAGTGAGCGCCCATCTCCCGCCGATATTGCCCAAGACGGGCAGTTGGCCATCATCGCTGGCTCGGACACAACAAGCAGTGTTCTCACGGCTACGCTCTACTACCTCTTACGCAATCCGGTGGTATACGAGCGTTTGCAGGCAGAGGTTGATAGCGCGTTCCCGAGTGGAGAAGAACCTCTAGACGTAGCGAAATTAAGTCAGATGGAATGGCTAAATGGTTGCATGTGGGTGTGCGGCGCGCTGAAGCGAACTCGGAACTGACTTTTGCTCCTGCAAACAGTAACGAGGCACTTCGTCTTCAACCACCGGTCCCAAGCGGGTCGCAACGCACCGTAGACAAAGGCAAAGGGACAAAAGTGCTTGGAAGTCTGTAAGTTGAGCGCTCCGAGGATCCCGTCGATCGTTCTTAACGGTATTCGCACGGACAGGACCATTCCGGAGGAGACACAGCTCTCTCTTCATACGTACAGCATTCAGCGTGACCCGCGAAACTTCCACAACCCAGAGGCGTTCCTGCCTGAACGGTGGTTCAGCACCGGTGCGCCTGCAGGAGAGCACAACACAGCGGCATTCTTCCCGTTCTCGTATGGACCGACGATCTGTGCGGGGAAGAACCTGGCGTTGATGGAGATGCGCATGCTTCTATGCTGGGTGCTTCGACGATTCCGGCTCTCCGAGGCACCCGGGGTGATTTACGAGGAGTGGGAAGGAAGTATTTTGGACTGGCTTTTTGTGGTGCATATGGGTCCCCTATTGGTCAATGTCTCGCTTAGTGAGTGAACGTTCGCACATTTGCCTGCTGCCAGTGGACAAATGGCCTAGTTCACCAACGATGGGTATTTACAACGTGTACCCATTCTGCCGCTTATTGTAAAACCTGAAATCTGATTCATTGGTTGATTTTTGCATCTGGGCTAGAGCACACCATTCGCTAATTGAACCAGAAACATTTGTCATTCAATACAAGCGATCTGTTAGGCTGCATGTACAGTACAGAATGTTACAAAAGTAGAACCACTCGAAAACAACAATAGATAGTACGGAAAGCACACGTGATTAAAGTCTGCTATCGAATCGGGAAATAAATCGGGAAGCACTGGAACCGGGAATTGATCTTTATTGTAAGACTTAAATATTTATTTCATAAATTTTATTCCAATATGTTTTTCTGACAGATCAATTCCCGGTTCCAGTGGAAGGAAAGGAACAGAAAGCAATGCCGTACATGTACTAGCCTGCAGCAGATTCTCATCCATCATGTTCAAGTTTTTAGCTGTACTGAATTCATTCAGCCTACTGCACCAATCACTCGACTGTATGTCCTTACTCGACACCGGTGTTATTGTAC